>VUYV01000359.1:178259-231030 GCA_008711295.1 Anarhynchus alexandrinus | reverse complement strand
CTACAGTGGGCGGTTCTCCATTTTCCCAATCCTGGCTTTTGCATTCTGCATCACGGGCAGTGTGGCTGCAGTCCTTGCCAGTGAAGACTGAGGCAAAAAAGTCATTGAGTACCTCAGCCTTGTCTCTATCCCGGGTAACCAGTTCTTGTGTTACCTTCCGGAGAGGGCCCACAGTGTTCCCTGTTCCAGATAGCTTTTGAGTATCTCTAAGGATGGAGACTCCACCACCTGTTTTGTCAACTTGTGCCAGTGCTCAGTCACCCTCACAGTGAAAAAGTGTTTCCTGATGTTCAGAGGGAACCTCCTGTGTTTCAGTTTGTGCCCATTGCTTCTTGTCCTGTCAACTGGGCACCACTGAAAAGAGCCCGGCTCCATCTTCTTTACATCCTCCCTTCAGGTATTTATATACCTTATAGAGATCCCCCCTGAGCCTTCTCTTCTCCAGGCTGAACAGTCCCAGCTCTCTCAAGCCTTTCCTCATAGGACAGATGCAAGTCATTAATCATCTTTGTGTCCTTTGTTGGATGCTCTCCAGTATGTCCATGTCTCTTCTTGTACTGGGGAGCCCAGACCTGGACACAGTACTCCAGGTATGACCTCATCACGTTTGAGTAATGGGGAAGAATCACCTCCATCCACCTGCTGACAACGTTCCTCCTAATGCAACCCAGGGTACCATCAGCCTTCTCTACCACAAGATCATGTTGCTGGCTCATGGTCAACTTGGTATCCACCAGGACAGCCAGGGCCTTTTCCACCAAGCTGCTGTCCAGGTGGGTGGCCCCCTGCATATACTGGTGCATGTAATTTTTCCTTCTCAAATGCAGGACTTGGCAATCCTCTGTGTTGAACTTGATGAGGTTTCTGCAAGCGCATTTCTCCAGCCCGTTGAGGTCCTCTTGGATGGCAGCATGACCCTCTATTACATCAGCCACTACACCCAGTTCTGTATCATCAGCAAATTTGCTGAGGGTACACTCTGCCTCATCATCCAGATCATTAATGAAGATGTTGAACAGAAATGGACCCAGTATTGACCCCTGGGGTACACCATTAGCCACTGGCCTCCAACTAAACTTTGCACTACTGATCACCACGCTCTGGACCTGGCCATTGAGCCACTTTTCACCTCACCGTCTGTTCATCCAGCCCGTACTTCATGCGGATCCTACTGGGGGCAGTGCCAAAAGCCTTACTGAAGTCAAGGCAGGCAATTGTCCATTGCTCTCCCCTCATCTACCAAGCCAGTCATTTCATCACGGAATGCTACCAAGTCAGTCAAGCATGACTTCACCTTGGTGAATCCACGCTGAGTAGCCGCCCAGGTGACTTTGTCTTTGCTAATGTAGCCCATGTGCATTACTCCCTCACTTTACAGTCCATTCAAATAAATACTTTAAAGTATTTCATACATATGGGTCCCTGAACTATTTGAATACCAAGAGGAATAATCAGTATCACATAAACTGACCTATGTAATATACACCCAAAAATCATAGCAGCTATTGTCTCCAATTAAGCTCAAAACCTTTTTAGAAAGACACCCAGATCTTGACTTTAAAATTGCAAGTGGTAGGGAAAAAAAAGATAAATCTACAGCTTAACCAGCCTTAACATTAATGAGATCTTTTTCTAAACTTTAGCTTGCAGGCTCTAGAACTGTTACACTTTCATCTTCCAAATCCAGGTGCTCACCCCGTTTAAAGGGATCTTTTCTCTTGTTACAGAACTGTAAGAAAAATAACCAGTAAGACTTCCCTTTATACACTAAACACACTGAAGTTGCCTTACAAGGTAGAAAACTTTGCCAGTTCTAGAAAAAGTCCCAAGTACATCTACAAATGTTTTCCTAAGAACAGAAGCTAGTTATCATTGGTAAGGTTCTTGAACCAATACACAAAAAAAAGAGGTCTGAAACAGTATTATTTGATCTTAATTTCCCTGAAATGTATTCACAGTACTGACGAGAGCTATGCATACAGAGCAAGTCAAAAATAGAAAAGCAAAACACGCCGAGCGCGTATCTAACAACAATACCTTAGGCAAGGTTTAGTTACAGTGCCCTGGAAGAGCAACCTATGCTTTAAACTGACATGTATTCACTCACTGCTTAATAATAAAGTGGTGACTATTCAAGTGGCGTAATTATCATCCAGATATGTTAATCCTGTCCCACTGTAACCACAATCTAAAGAAAAACAGAGAAAGTAAAGATGACAGTTGAACAGCAAGCCTGAAGGACAAATGGACGCTCTCCCTTCCAAAACGAAGTGCAGCTGCGACCCTCAGATCACTAGACTGTCCCACGGTGTTGTTATCCCTAAATCCTTATTAAGCTCCTTCTAAGATACCAAATACAAATCCTGACAACACTACATTTCCAATGCTAGCCTCATTGCTGGGCAAATTTTCACTGATTCTTTGCAGTCATACATTTGTTGGTATCCATCATTTACTTTCTGTGTAAGTTGGACAGAAAAATATTTTTGTTTTGAATTTGTACAACCCCTGATGCAATTGGAGCCACTCAGCCAGGCACACATTATGGCCAGGTCATTAAGACAAAACAAGAATCCAAAAGACTAAACCAGTCCGTCTACATTACTAGCCACATTGATCAATCTAATTTAACTGCCATATGTGATTACTAAAACTCACAACAAAGGACAAATATCCATTTTTAATACACACTATGGATAAAACAAAGTGAAAGGGCTATTCATGAGCATATGACTGCATTACAAGATTATGTTGATGATATAGTATCAAAATTGTCACCTTCTGAAATTCAAGATTCCTGACTAGTCGTATCAGCTAAATTTCAATAGAAATGAAGCTGTCAACCCACACCCTGGGGTAAGTGTGCATTTTGATACAGCACGATAGATGACGGGGCGGGAGACCAGAACGGCTGACTACGCCCAACTGGAAGAGAACCGACGTCCTCAGTGCAGGATGGAGAGGTGGTGGGGTTCAACATGTTTAACAGCCACAGGGAAAGTTCAAGCTTTGGCTGAAGATGATGATTCCTTGTGAAAGGAAAACTTCCTCCAGAAATACAATGTTTGGAGTGGGCTATTATTACAAAGCCTTAGAGAAAAATAACAATGCGAAAAGATGTGTTTTCTTTGAAATACTCGATTTTTAGATTTACTTTATCGCTTTGGCCTTACTGGTTGTACCAGTTGCTCTGCCCCTCTCCCACCTCTGGAGCTGTACCAGCACTGGGAACAGCAGCCGGCGACGGTCTCAAGTCAGACTTCCGATGGTTCACCACAAAGCAACTACCCTGTGGTGAACCGTAGGTCGGGAGCGCCGTGGGGCCACCGCAGCAATCCAAGGCAGACCGCCGGTCGCTGGCGGGTTCTCCTGCCAGCCTCCCATACAGACACATCGCAGGGAAAGCGGAGACAACACGCCATGGGCTCATTGGGCTCATGAGCCAAGGGCTCATTAAGACACCTACGCTCTTCCAGTGTCCAAGTCAGGTATTTCATGGGTGTCCTCATCACAGTGCAGTGTATTGAGGGGCATCCCTCCAGCACTCGGTGTTGAGCGTATTATTCTTCGGTTAGGTAAACACTGAGTATGGTGGAACAGCCATGAGGAAGGTCGCCTGTTTACTTTAACCAGTCTGTTGAACTCTTTCAGGTAAGATCTTAGGAAAGGAGGGAAAAGCGCCCCTTCCCCTGGAGGCATACCCAGCCAGGGCAGGCTGCTGCAGTCCCGGGAAGAGACAGCAGGAGACACAGCAAGCCAGGATCCCCACGCACAGGAGACCCCTGAGAGAGCGGAGAAGAGGTGAACAGACAAGCCACCGATGCGAGAAAGACAACAGGATCTCCCCAGTGTCTAGGGGGGGCTTTGGAAAGGTTTGCTGTGACTCAGGAAGCCTGTGAAAACTGCCCGGCTGGAAAGAAAAATTGCAAAGACAGAATAGATAGTTTTGATTTTACACTGTTAATCTTAATGTTTCACCAAGCACATGTGAGTTCCTACGCTGCGCAGGTTGAATTAAGTTAGTATTTTGTACTGTTACATAACCTATGCTTAAAGGGAAAACTTAGGTGTTTTGGGAGACTCGCTGTAAGCATGGAGCAGGACAGTTCTACCTCAAGGCATCCAAACCAGCAAAGCCATCCCAACAAATACAAAAAGGATCTTTGCTTCTCTTTCTGCTAAAATTATTCTGAGGACCAATTTTGATGTTATACACAAGCAATCCTCTACCCAGCACACTTGCTTCTATTATATATTCTGAAAACAACTACCCAGAATGCCCATTTTCACCTTAGAGTAAGGTCTGAATTTAAACTTAAAGTTTCTTTTGGAAAGAATAAAGGAGTGCTATGGTTTAAGGTGTGTACTGCATTTGAGTATTTTCAGTGGTTAGTCTTGCTATTAATCTTTTCAATTAAATTTCACTGGCTAAAATTGTATTTGTCACTTTAAACTGGAGGTCAGATTGGACGGTATCTTCTGGCTTAAACTACAAGAATTTGGTGTTTGGAAATGCTGTAACCCCAAAGTATGCTGAATTCTACATCCTAAAACTACTTATGAGATCAGGAGTAATTAATAAGCCTATTGGAACTACGACTCCAAATTTAAGAGCTTTCTGAATTCCCGTATAAACACAGTAATCCCCCTATTTTAGAAAAATATCTGGGAAACAGATGCCTGTATTTCATTAACTTCTACTATTTCAGAGTCAAATCTGTTGTAGGTAGTACTGCGCTCTCCACATTTGTACTGCAGCACACGGTGAAAGCTGACATGATTAGCAACTTAATGGGAGAATCCTTCAAATTAGTCCAAAGTCTTTTCTCCGTTGCTTCTTGGCTTGTCTTCCCAAAAACATTCCACTTGACTGCTAAAAATATTTCTCCTTTCATTCCTGAATATTCTTCAAAAAAGAATTCAGAAACTAAAAACTGGAGTATGATTTTAAGATGATGAAATATCAATTAAACTCTCAAGAGCTCCTGTTACAAAACCACAGAAGTAAGAACTTATAATTAATGAACAACAGAATTGCATGAAAAAATAATTTTAAGGACACCGTAAAACTAAAGTGTAAAATTTCCTTGAATGATGCAGTTCCCAGGATGTTCTTTCACTAAGATCTGACTATGTCACAGTCTGAGTCAGAAAGTTTAAAGAGGCATAAACCATTCCTTTTCATCCTAAAAATATGACTGATACCTACATTTAAACATGCCTGTTTTAAAAACAAGAAATACAGGGAGTTCTGAAATTGCAGAAATCTGCATATGCGCCTCTGTGCACAGAAATCACTACAAGAGAGACTGATTATAAAAAGCAGGAGATAAATGAAGTTATGAGTTCAACATATTTGAACAATTGTGAGTTAACTCACAATTATGAGTTACCAGACCTAAAATTTCCATTTATGAAATCTCAATACTAATAGATGCAAGGTGTATATCTATTTGAAGCAGGAAAAACTAGTGAAGGAAGGAAGATGAAAAAGATGATGATTCTCTGCAGAGTTACAGGGGAGATCTCTTATCCCTCCTCCAGTACGCACCAGCTATTTAAACAGATCATCAAATGACCTAATTACAGTATGTCCTTGCAGCTGTATCCCAACAGGCTTTCATTCATTACATTGTTCATTAAATGATCAGTTTTCGTTTTTTGTTGCCTCAGCAATTATTTCAAATTTCTTCCTCTCTTTTGCCTCTCTCTAAAATATAAACAGTACAGACAGAAAATTTCAGTGAAAAGCTTGTTGCATATTCCTACTTTCTCCGGATACATGTACTGTACTATACTGTACTTCTTGCACAGTTATTCAATTCATAATCATGTGGAAGGTTTAATACACACACTGTTTATGCCACTTCCAGAGCATTGACTGACAATACAAATACTGCATGCGTCAACACAATGCACTACTTTAATATACAGGTACTCTTAATTTTAATATTACAGCCTTTAGTATTGCCCTTCATTATACTTACGCTGCTTTCCAATAGGTGGGAGTATTTCAGCTTCAGGTACATCTGAAATGCTGCTTTATTACACTAACACTTGGTTAAAAGCAGACTTAATTCCTCAATATTCTTAAAGAACAAAGTGAATAATTGACAACGTTATAAAAACACCAAGACTACAGAAAACAAACTCAATGTTCCTGCCACCCATTCCTTCCTACCTTGCTTAATATTATACAATTCCTGAACCACCTATACAACTCCCATCATCTACTTAATACAGTAAGTAAGAAAAATGTGACATTCCGGTAGTAAATTATAGCCAACAAAACCAATGAGGAGGCTATGGATCACCGAGTCAATGCAAAAAAACCCCAAAGGGCAGAATAGCTATAAAGCACACACAAGGTTCCTGGGCTGCATCAAAAGAAGTGTGGCCAGCAGGGCGAGGGAAGGGATTCTGCCCCTCTACTCCACTCTCGTGAGACCCCACCTGGAGTACTGCGTCCAGCTCTGGAGTCCCCATCACAAGAAGGACATGGACCTGCTGGAGCGTGTCCAGAGGAGAGCCACGAGGATGATCCGAGGGCTGGAGCACCTCTCCTATGAGGAGAGGCTGAAGGAGTTGGGGCTGTTCAGCCTGGAGAAGAAAAGGCTCCGGGGAGATCTTATTGCAGCCTTCCAGTACCTAAAGGGGGCCTACAGGAGAGCTGGGGAAGGACTTTTTACTAGGGCATGGAGTGACAGGACGAGGGGGAATGGCTTCAAACTGGAAGAGGGCAGGTTTAGATTGAACATTAGGAAGAAGCTTTTCACTTCGAGNAGGCACTGGAACAGGTTGCCCAGAGAGGTTGTTGAGGCCCCATCCCTGGAGGTGTTCAAGGCCAGGCTGGACATGGCCTTGGGCAACCTGGTCTAGTGGGAGGTGTCCCTGCCTATGGCAGGGGGGTTGGAACTCGATGATCTTCAAGGTCCTTTCCAACCTAAACCATTCTATGATTCTATGATTCTATGATAAGGTGGGAAATCTCCACGGGAGAAGCCTCGCAAAGATGCTTCTGACCAGGACCTGCTGCTGAGGAACTGACTTTGGGAAGTGCTGCCCTGCCCTGCCCCGGTTATTGATCACAGACCCAGGCGCGAGGTCACTCTCTTGCCTGCCTTCATCACGTACAGCACATATCCTGTACAAAACGTTGATATTAAAACTCTCTGAATGTTTGAATTTACTAGGAAAGCACGGAAAGAGACTTAAAGTTATAGACAATTGTCACTTTCTTTTGTAGGTTTTCATAACTGCACTGGAATAAAACTTTTTTCTTCTCAGTGCAAAAGACCATCCCAAAGTAGGACTGCTATTAGCAAGTAATTCCCAATTCCTCATTATCTGGTCTTTTTAAGTTTTACAAATAAACTTTATCAAATGCTGGTTTTCTAAAGCTTTTATCTGTACTTCAACCATGAAATTTTTTTTTTTCCATACAACTTCATCAAGGAAGATAAGGTACCACTTAATATCTTGGGAACAAGGACAGACAATGATGCTTTTCACTGATTTTTTTTAATGCTGATGTTTGGAATAGCCTCTCTCCTGCTTCTTGTGTACCTGAAAGACAGTTAACCCCACTGCTGCAAACTATTTCTTAAAATTTGTTGTCCTTCTAAAAAGGGTCAAGCTTTTCTTAGTCTGCAGAGTTATATTCAGTATACAATAGCCCAAATCTGTGAATAGCTAAAATAAACCCAACCTTTCCCAGACCCTTCCTGAACGAGGAATTCCTGACTGTGTGCAAATTCAACATAAAGCGTAAACGGAGTTGGGCCACTCAGGAGAAATACTGAGTATTTCTCAGTATTTCTGAGAAATAAGACACAGGGATGAAATTAAGAAAGCCATCGTGGGGCTGGATTTGAAACTGGTGGCAGGAGTGAAAGCCACAAGGACTTGTGCAGGCTACGCTGGCAGCAAAAAGAAGATTAAGGAAAGTGAGGGCAGCTGCCCAAGGGATGGTCCTGGCAACAAACACATACAGGGAAGGCGGATTTACTCTGTCCCCTTTGCTTCAGTCCTTCCTGATAAGGTTTACTGTCAGCCCTCCTTGGTCTCTGCCACTGCTCATTCTTGAGGATGAAGGACTATCTCAGGGTTGAGAAGGATAAAGTTGGAGATAGCCAAGAGCAAACTGGACATACAGAACTCCTCAGCTGACAAGAATACAGAGCAAGTCGTTGTGGAAGCCACTTTTAGGTACATGAAGAAAGTGACTGGGAGCAGACAGCATTGACTGAATTACGATTAATCACTCCCTACAACGAAATGGCTGTTTGGTGAATAAGGGGAGAGCAGTGGATGTCATTTACCTTGACTTTAACCAGGCTTTCAGCATGGGTCCCCCATCACACCTCGTAACCAAAGAAGCCAGAAATGGTGCCCAGCGGGAGGGCGAGTGCAGCGGGGTCACAAACCGCAGCACGGGATGCGCCAGTTTGACCACCCTTCCTAAGAAGAACGTTTTCCTTGTGTCTAACACCAGACCCGGCTGCCTGCAAAGCAGCCTGCAGCCTTTACAACTGAAAATGTATTACTTCAGTTACTTTTACTTACTTCTTCACTCTAAACAATCCTCTTGGTTAGCTGCCAGATCTCTCTTCAGCAAATGTTCCTTCAGCCCAGTGTACTAGTCACAGTGGGCGTTACTGGTTTCTTACGACGCCGGCTGCATGCTTCCTTACAGAAAATTTCAGGGTGGGTTGGTTGTTTTGTTTGTTTTTAATTCACATTGCAGTACTACTTCTCACTGCATATCACTCACCGACTGTTTTATAGTGCTTTTTTCTGAAAATCTGCTCATCTTTGATTCCAGAAGTTTTTCTTAATTGACCAGTTGTCTTGTTCTCCCTCCCTCTAACTATAATATACATTTAAAACAATTTCTGGTCTTGGAGGATTTTTTCCTCTAAAGTCCATGCATAACTTTTAACCACCACCATTAGCTACCATCACCTAAAAGCTATCAATTAGTAGACAGATGGCAGTATTTTTCCTTGTGCACCCAATGGAGAGTCAGCAACTATGGTGCTCCCACATCACATCATACACTATTTCAGAGCTAACGTCTTTTGATCACCTCCACGTGGGAGATTTCACATGTAAGCAGAAGTTATTCATCGTATCTATACAGTTCCTTTGAGAAGGAAAATCGGCTGTTGCCAGAGCGAGGAAATACATTTTTTCTGAAATATGTGGGAAAAAGTGGAAAGGGAAAGAAACCTGCAGGGATATTAACACTACAATCTTCTGAACAACTCAGAGAGGGGTAAGAAGAGGGAAGAAAGCGATTAAGCAGACTTTCAGTGTTTTCTAAGAAGAGTGAAAAATAAAATAAACTAAAAAACAGAGGACCCGCCTCTCTCTTGCATTGATTCCGTCTGTTTCTTCTTCCAGCTGACCCTCCTGCCCTTTGCTCCCAATTAGAAGTGGCGAGATGGCATGGGTGCAGGCTGGATGGATCAAAGCAGGGCAATGCCGTTTCCAGCTAGAACTACTACTGGACATGCTTCCACCAGTATTAGTGCAAGAAACAAACTGTTTGTGAAAAGGGCACTGCATAATTTGCAGCAAACTGAGGGCTAAAGGCGTATATGCCAGCCTTTAGCACACCTTTTATGTGACACGTAGAGCCAAAATGTTTCTGCTTCCAGGCATCTGGAAGCGTATACAAGTTAAATGCTTATGACTTTTAACAGCTTCAAGATGCTGCTGATAGTTTCTCAGTATTTTTATCTTACTGTTTTCTTTTGGGCTTCTGCAACATCGCTAAAATGGAACTGTCCAGTAAAATCAGCTGTGGGATAACTCCGTTTCTCTGTAGAGTCCGGCAAGCCCGGCCCTTCAGCCTCACCCGCCTCTGTTATTAGAGATACTAAAAATACATCAGCACTGTCTATTTATCAAGCTCCACAGAGATACATTGCGTTTTTCGGGTGAAAAAATTGGAACAGAAAGAATAGCTGTGCTTCAAAGGGCCCAGAAGGAAGCCTGCCACACTGACAGAAAACTCGTTATTCTGGCTTTCGGTACTTGCTGAGCTACCAGACTACGCTCCAAATATCCGGAGCTGAAGTTAAGAAAGGCTGATCAAGCACTAATACGGTTTTAAGACATTAAGATGGTTTCAAGGCATTAAGGATGGAAATCTATGACAACACGATAATGTTGCCAAAATTAACTCTAGCTTGCAAAAGCTGATGAAAATAAAAACAAGGGAAGTATTTAAAAAAAAAAAATAAAATAGTCGATTCATAATTTAAGTAAAATACTATGAAGGCAATGTTTCCGTGTAATTGGAAGTCAAGGAAAAGTTTGACATTTGTAAAGATTACAAGATTAGTTTATATTCATGCATAGAAAAAAGCCCAAAACATGAACAAAGCAAGTATCTATCATCCTCCAGTGTTTCCGACTCTTGTTAAAGTACTGTCGAAAGATGCAAGGGACAGCAATTTTATTTCACAACAAACCTTTCTTCTGTCCCGCAGAAAGGAATCGTTTATCCTTGCATACCCCAGATCCTACAGTAAACGCATCCGATGATGCATTTGTAATCCATCTGTACCCCCGATTTGTTCATAGCGTCTTTTTTATTATCATGCAAATTTCAGCAAATAATGTAGAAATTTACCTCCCTAAGCAAATTTCTTTGTCAGTGTAGACTATCCTACCAACTCTGTTCGAGGCTTTCTGGAGGCTTCCATTCTGGTTACACAAATTCACCTCAACTCATCGCTGACCCAGAAGGATGGCAAACGCCATTTGATGAACGAGCGTTCCACAACCTGCTTTTGTGATTGCACTTGTCAAACTATTGCAAAGTTTACTTGTAAAACACAGTAACTTTCACAGGTTATTGTGACCAGATTTTTCTTCCTTTGTACTACCATTACCTTCTGATACCTTAGGAAAGTTATTAGGGAGCCTGGGGCAACCTTAGCGTAGAAACACAGCCAGGATGATTCCTGAAACCTTTCCGGTAATTTTTAGTGCTGGTTCTAGCACAATAATCACAGTCGTGTACTTTCCATTGAAAATCAACGCTGAATAAGAGCTAATGTTGATGCTATATATAAAACTAATCATTTTCATCACACAGCATCAAGACATCGCCTGTTCTGCGAGGCTATACAAAGGGCAACACATACCGAATTTAAGTGGCACTGCTCATTCTTCTCACGTACAGATGGACAAGATAGGCAGCTGTCACTACTTCACACTTCTCTTCTGGCTACAAACAAACGTACTATGGACTTCACCGATACCAATATGCGAAAACCAACATCCCGTTCTTCCTCAAGACTGTCACACCATCACCCAGAAATCTTAAAGCTTTTAAGAAAGTATTGGAATGAAACACATCATCTCAAACACATATCAGAGGCAATTCAATTAATGAACGTATGTTTGCCAGCAACATCAAAATGCTATACAGCCAAACTGCAGCATAACTTTGAAATGCCTTTATTCCTTTTACAGGGAAACCATGCTCGTCCATCTTATTTTTTCAGATAATTTTTGCCGAGGGTGAACTTTCTATCCTTAATACACTTCCTAACACTGTGTTTGAGCTCTTTCAATCCAGAAACATGCTGGGGATTGAAAACCCCACTATTCTGAAGCCTCTCAGATCCAGAGTGCCCTTTGCACCCCCATTACTTGGAACAACTATTCTTAGCTACTCTGACTCCCCGAGAGTTTAAGATGCATCCATAAGTAACACCAATAGACTCCTGGGAAGCCTCAGGAACAGACACATTTTCATCTAGAATCAATCATTTTTCCAGAACAATCACCACGTATCGTTGAGGACTTTTATGGGAGGGGAGGAAGTGTTACTTACCGGCAGTCCTGTTTATTGCAGTCTTCCTCTTCCTCCAGCCTACAACAGAGTTCTTACACTAAGCGTTACGGCTCCCACCTACCAGGAAGCAAAAGAATTGTCAATCAAGGTCATTAGGGAAGTACCAGCCTGTGCACTTCCATCTCAGTCACACTTCCACAGCACGGAGACCTAAACTGCACGTGAGAATCTAGAAACACTTTATCCCCCAAAACGTAATGAAGAAGTAACAGGAAAGTAGTTGCTTAAGGCATTAGGAGGCTGGAGAGAAGCGATGGCTTGTTGGCCATTCCTCTCTTTCTCCCTTGCCACGCATTTCTCAAATGGGAGCCTCGGCTAAAGAAATCAGAAAGAAAAGAGAGGCTGCTGGGAACAAGTGAGCGCTCAAGGCACGCGCCCAAACCTGTGCAGCCTAAACACCAGGAGAACAGCTGAAACTTAATGGGGCACAGCAAGTTACACAGGAATAGGATTTCATTACTATTACGGACACCGATTGTTTCTGCTACGATAAGATGACGTGCTACTAGGCCAAAAAACTTCAACTGCCTGCAGTATTTAGCTATACTGGCTACGTTCCTTTGAAGACAACAGATATGAAAGGACTTATGTTTCCCTATTGATGCAAGTTCCAGAGGAAAGACCGTACAAAGGATCAATGCATATAATCCATATTAAACTATTCTGTCCGTACCTGTGCATCAGTAAACTCTTTAATTGCATTATATGCACGTAACTTTTTTTTTTAAAAGGTTGTGGCCAAGCATGTTATACTTACCTATTCCTTTTGTTGGAATTTATGAAAGTATCTGCCAAGTTAATCTAATCTTCCTACAGAGGGGAAAAAATTACCTATTCTCAGAAGTCTTTGAAAAGGAAGAATGTAAAATGTATTGACTAGCGCAAAACAGTGTTTTTAGGAACTGTGTGAGCTGATGTAAGGCAATTTACCTGTCTAAAATAAGGACACCTGACAAAGCTGTCATAAGATTTCATGCCTCTAACATGCTTTTTCCAAGTATTATAACGGCTGTATCAAAAAAATGTGATTTTTATTTTGCAGTAAAAGCGGCAGGCATCTCAGCTGCCAAACTTATTGGCTTTATTACATTTGAAACTCATAATGTCTGTGGAACTCAAAGGTATAAGAAGCTTAGCTACAGACAAGAGGTTGATGTGATGATACGTAAGGTGATGAGAGAAAACAAGAATGAGATCATCCTTCTATTTGAGGTTCACTTTTCCCTGGTGCTAACTTTCTTTACAAGAAAGTTTCTCTACCTAAAGTTTTTGAAATTGCCTCTTTTAGGAGCTGAGAATCAAAAATAACCCACTGATCCCACAAGCAATAGAAAGTTTTCAAGGACAGTCACATGTCACTATGATTTACAGAAACTATTCTATAAAGCCAGAAAGCTGAAAAAAATTAGTTTTTTTTTTCTATTTTAGCTCTGTACAGTATGTTACACGCAGTTGTAGGCAACCAGCAACTACAGCTATTTCAGAAAGAGAGGCAAAATGAGAAACATCGTCATCATTCAACAAAAGAAATCAAACCACAGAAAACCTCCTGTATGCCAAATAAAAAAAAAAATCCAGAGGTAAAGACAGTCAGTGAAGCAATATCTGTGTGAATTATTGACTTGAGACACCCAGCGAGCTCACTACACTACGGTGAGCGTGGCCCAGACAACATCCCACTAAGGTGAGAATTTTGAAGGGATGGAATCTCTTCTCTACAGATTGCCAAGGACTATTCTTGGAAGGGTATTCCCACAGAGGTAACTCAAAATGTTACTCTTTAATTTCTCTGCAAAAATGGAGTCGGACGTCCACATTTGGGCATCTGTACTTTTCAGACAGTGTTTAAAAAAAACCCCAAATGATGGTAATACAGTTACCAACAAAATACAAGCAGAAAAAAAACTGTGGCAAGGGAACATTAGGAAATATGTTCAATGGAGAAGGAAACAAGCATTTAGGCTTGTGTTAGACCAGACTAAAAACAGAAGCAGTACCCGTTCTTTCCTCCATTCAAAAAACACTCACCACCCCTAAAAAAAATAATAGAGAACCTTTGCACATGGAATTAGCCAGGACAACCGAACAGGAGTTGAAGGTTCCCAGTCTGAAGCCAGAAATGTAATACCTCCAAAACTTCAAAGCTGAATAAAACATTTCTCATTAAGCACGAAGCCCAGCAGCTTAAAAAAAAAAAAAAAAAAAGTCCCCAGGGCACTAAAGATTTAACTCACGCTATGTATTCAAAAATCTTGACCCAGTAGGTACTATACGTGTATCACTGGAAAAGAACACACAAAAAAAAACCCCTTCAGGCAAATACCTAACCAACGCCTGTAACAGTTGCTGTAAACACTACTCCATTCTCTCCCCCCTCCAGCCGATAAATACACAATTATTTACAATAACTGAATGAGTATTTCTGCACACAGATGTGCTGACCCAGGAACACCAGTTCGTAAGTGGGAAATACTGCCCTCCTTCACCCTGAGAGACTGCACCTCGCCACTACTCAGTATCTATCTTATCCAATGCTCTCTGAACACATTTGTAAACCATCGGGCTGCCAAAAGCCCTTCAACAGGTATTTAACACTACAGTGACTTTCCAGGATGGTGATATCACTTGCTTCTGTTAGATGTCATGTTTCTGTCAAAATCAAAAGAAAAGAGAGCCCTTAAATTCCCAATCCACAGCTGACCCTTCTGCCTCAGAGAATTAACGCTCTTCACCTCGCTCAGTCATGTCTTCTGCACTGTCACCGATTCATCTCATCATCCAGAAAGACAATTTTCCTTCAGAAGAGTGATGCTTTTCTCTTCCATTCACAGTGACAGGCATTCTTCTGGGCTGCTCTTGAGTGGCACAAGCATCTTGCAGCCTTCACATGACTCATTCTTACCTAGCACCACAACTACAGAGTTCAGATTTTTCTGAATGACTGCCTTCTTCACCTTCTCCCTTTTCTTCTCGAGACTTCACCGAACTTACACGTCTTTTCTCCGTTATCCTCTTCAGTCACGTTATTTACACCTCTTCTGGTACTTCCATGCCTCGACCGTTCTGAGCACCACACCAGGTACCATCACACCTCAATGTTTTCTCTTTGATTCTCACCCAGGCCTCACACTGGCAACTTTATCATCTATTTAGTTTATCTCCTCTGGTTTTGTATATAAAAAAATCCAGGTCTGGGCCATGCCACCACCTGTTTCCTTCTTTAATCAAAGTCGCCATTAACTGGCACCACTGCTTTTCTTACCTGCCCGTTTCAGTTTTCAGCCCCTTTGCACCACCTTAACAAAAAGCAGATACACACGTTGACGCTCGTGTAGTATCACTCCACGTCTCGAAGGCAGAGGCACTTCTGCATGGACGTTGTCGGACAGCAGCAGTGCGTAAAAGTGAACTTTTGTGAAGCAGCGTTTGCCTCTCAATATTCAAACAGAAGGTCTTAAGTTTTCAGTGCTTTGAATTTTGCTTCCTCGTAGCTACATTTCGGTTTAAAATTAACTTTGAGTGAAGGAAGTCCCTTACAGCCTTAACCTCTCATTTTCTTCAGTCCTTACTAGAGTTAACTGAGGTTTCCATCCACATTTAATAAAATAAAAAAAAAATAAAAAAAAAGACTGAGAAAGCCCGTTTCCTTCCAAGGTTCACTATAACTACATCAGTAACTATAACATGGAAGAGTTTTAGAAGGAATGACAACACCAGAAAAGCCCAAACTGAGTAAAATGCTATCAAAGATGTTCAATAGGTCCACAGCAGAGGGGACAATTAGTATTTTAGAAAGCATTTTTGCTTTTGTTAATGCAAGCAAAGCCTGTAAGATAAGCAAGCAGTGATTTGCATAAAAGACAGGGACTCAAGCCATCGATAATCATGTTTGAAAATGCTGAAAGGAAATAACGATTCCAGCCTCTACTGATAGAAAGCCCACCACATGGAGCTCTCCAAAAAAAAAAAAAAANAAAAAAAAAAAAAAAAGGAAAAAAGTGCACAAAATTTCCACGTCTCACTCGGATACAATCATTAAGTGGACTGTGCAAGACTTCCACATAACTTTTCAGTCAACAAAATGAACATTTAACACCTGAAGTTACTCAGAATTAAGCATCTGAGGACATTTGAAGTCAACAGAATTAACTAATGAAAAAGTATGTTAGGATCTTGGAGGGTGCAAAGGATAAATTCTGAGGCAAACAAAGCCCAAAGCATTTGAAAATGCCTGTGTAATTTTTTCTAGGGAATTACCACAAACACAACTTCCCTCAAACAAGTTTCAAAACATCTATTTTATTATTGAAAGGGCTCTCTTGGGCTTATGAAAAAAGAAAAAAAAAATCTTTCATTTAGAGCAACAGTATTAGTTATTGCGGTACTGTATAGAACATACATAGTAAGAAAATAGAAATCAAGGATGGATAATGCTGATCAAATTTCAAATTTTCAGTACCTGCAAGTGAAGCCAAAGACATAAACCAAAATTAATATTACCATATTAATATTACTATAAACTATATTAATATTACCTTGTCTTCACAAGCCAGCACTTATCAGCTAAGCTGTGACCAGAAATGACAGGGTGCTCACTCTGTCCCAAATGCAAATTCCAACTAAACTTAAGAATATTAATTTGCAATTAATTCTGTAAGCTAGGCAGGTGGACAAGAGCAGTTACAATTTATTCGGCTGAGACTCACCTTGCTACTATCAGATCACATATCCCCACATCTTAGAAGGACAAAGTAAGTCCAATTACAGAAGGATTCAAAATGGTTTGAGTGAAACAAACCCTCAACATTGTTAGCAAATAATCAGCAAGATTAAGTGCAGATCTAAGACACTTTCACACACACTTCCATGGATGCTTCATGAAACAATTCCCTCCTCTGCTAGAAAAGCTGCGCTTTAAGATCATACGTGGGTAAGCAGAGCTGCTGCTGGGGAATGTTCTTACTGTGGAAGGAACAGGAGAATGTGCTGTAAGGAAGAAAGCCAGCCAAGAAAGGCAGCAGCCTAGGGAAAGTAATTTCTTGGATTATCTGAAAGAAATGGACAATTGCAGATCCAAGACATAAGAAGGGAAGAATTAAAGGCAGGATGATTAACTTAGCACCATTCAACTTGAAAAGCAAACACACATTTTCATCTAGACACTGTAGTCCTATCACAGGACTGCTAAAATGACAAGATCATAGACATTTTAATTTATTTTTTTTTTTCAGTTCATTTAGCACACTTACCAGCATTTGCTGTATAGAGAATTTCATTGATGGGTCAGCTGTACTTCCTCTCTAAAGTGCTTTGAGGGGAGCTCAAGTGCATCCTCTTCCTCAATCTTTGAAGTGTTTACCTGTACCACCAGCTTTGAAAGTAAAAGGCAACAGGCAGGCAATGCAGAGACAGCAATGAGGCTGAGTACAATATTATATTACTCCAAAAATATTTTAGTGTTGCTCTTCAATTCTTACAGGGACACAAAGTTGGTTTGGTTTTTGCTTTTTTTTTTTTATTGTTAAACCGAGTCTTTAGATACTATTTAAAATTGACATTTTGGAATTAAGTCAGCAATATACCAGTTGACAAGAATACAAGAGCAGATAATCTGAAATCATATACATTATATACACATATACATAAAACAAAGAGGATTCTTCATGAATAGAATTATTGGTGTGCTATAACAAAAAGCAATCGGAAAACTCCCAATATTAAATAAAATAGAATCACTACTGGATACTAAGAACTAATGGGAGTACATTATAATAGGAATGTTGATGAGTGTGGAATTATGAAAAATAATTGTCTGTATAAACACATCAGAGTAAAAAGAATTCACACTACAAATACTACAGGTGAAGACTACAACTGGCAAAGATTTGTCCACAATTCAGGGGGGAAAAAAAGTATTTAATGGACAAAAAGTGAGCGTTACTCAACATTCACATCAAATATTTTATATTCCCAAAGTGACTAAAGAAGATAAATCTACTCTGCGGTCTGTCACAATTATTAATAAAGTTATTTACAAACCCCAAAAATGAAATCTGCAGGATGAAATTTTTCACACAAGAATTTAAAGGAACTGACTACTTCTGTTTATGTCACTCATCTTTACGTTAAAAGGACAAGCATGCTGCAAAGGCAGGAGAATGAGGTTACTTCTGAGCTGATGACTGCAACTATGGAAGTTTCCACCACGCTTAAAGGTTCGGAAGCTCTCCGAGCCCTGGGTTTTCATCATATATACTACAGGTCTGCTGACCTAGCAGAAGTAACCTGCTGCTTCTATAACCTGGAACTTAAAGAAAATAAGGAAACTTGACTTTTCTTTTTATGAAACACTGGCAGACAGTCAGGCTGCACAACACTAGAAGATCAAAATATGACTGTGCAAGAGCAAAAGACCGGGAATCCATTCAGTTTAGTCTCCATCTCTTCTCTACAAGGAAGAGATGTAAAGAAAAAGGTAGTGGTTGTTGCTTCTCCCACCTTCTCCAACTGCTGATCTTTTTTTTTTAGGGGTGGAGTGGTTTTTTGTTGTTGTTTTAAAGTTAAATATAGTTTTAAAATTTTTATGACTAAAGTCTAAAAACAGGTTTAATAATTATTTTTTTCTTGACCGTGGAAGTGTAGAAACAAAAGTATTATAAATAACGGTAAAACTTATCCTGTGCTTCCACGTGCAATTAGCAAGAAGCAATTTTGGCATACTATTGAAGTGGGAACGTTTCATAGTTTCTGGGGAAATACAGCACAGAATAAAGCAGATGTCTTGACTAGAGGGGAAAGGATTTTATTATGGAGAATGGTGAACTTCTCCCTAAAATGTTAAGCCTAGAGGTGAATTAAGTGAAACTTAAGACTATAAAGCTCCCTCTACTAGCTGAGAAAAAGTCAACACAAATGTTAGTATGTAAAAGAAAGTGACCACAGGCAGAACACTCTAATAAACAAAATGAACATGAAAACTAAAGGATATTCATAGTTTCCACCATGTTTGTTGACTAACCAAGAGGAAGTTTTCAAATCAAGCTACCAACAATGTAACATGGATTATAATAACCTCATATTTCCTACAACAGAAGCTTCAGAAGTCAAAACTACAGCGCACCAATACCATAATTTGCATTGAACACTTGCTCATGATTCAGCACCTGCTTTCCAGGCAAAAAAGGCTGGAAATATGGCAAGACAAAAATTCAGTATTCTCTGCAGAAAAGCTTCAACCCTATGTGTATCAGAAACCCAAAATCTCTCTCATTATAAAGGGAGTCAGGGACAGTTTTCAACGCTTATACCTCTTCCCCAATTCTTAAATTCTTGATCCATCATTATTTTCTTAATGTTCTTCACTCTTTAACTGTTATTTCCTGTTTTATAGATTAAGAATTGAAAACCACGATGCGGTTGAATTCTGGAAGAGCCACAGTACTGCTCTCTAATACTCTGTGATTCCCCTTGGATCCAGCAAAACTTCATGAGCCTCAAAAAGCCCTGCTGAGAAACGCTTCCCTGCAAGAGTTATGATCACAACGTGATCACTCAGCACGCACAGCATTAGTGATGGAACTTTTATGGAAAGTGGACTTCAGATAGCCTTCTTGGGAAGGAAACTCATTCATAAAGATCTAAATACACAGCACTAAATCTTACAGTTACTTCCTCAAGAACTATCTGAAAGTGATGCTGGGTTTGGTGGTTATTTTTTCGTTTGTTTTTTTTTTTATTCCAAAGAAATTTCCCTTTTAAGGGACTTACCTTCTCCAGTGCCAACGAATCCACAGGCTCAAGACTGATGGAAGCCAGGGACTGCAGAGCCGATAGACTTAATCCACCTGCTAAAAAGGATCATGCTGGAGCTGGTAAGAACCACTGGCTGCACAGTCCAAATCTAATTGACTTAACCCAGTATGAAGTCCCTACAAAAGTTTATTGTCTTGCTGCTTGGCCAGGCAGAGTCACAGAAGCGATCTGAAACCGACAGCTCAGGGTGACACCAGTCCCTAAGGGGGCACAAGAGGCACAAGACGAATGCTTTGCTCCCCAAAGGCACTCTCGTAAGTAAGCAGAAAAAGAATATCCCACATCAAGCTATATTGCAGAATTAAAACACCTACATCGCAGCCAGCAATTACGTCTACTGTGAACTGGGAAAAGAACTGCAAGGCTGACGTTAAACTTCACACAGACGTTGGCAGGAAACTTCTTTGAACACTTTTCTCCCTGGGCTGATGAGACCACAGCCACAATCTGGACACACAAACCAGCACTGTCAGTCTTCTCTGTCTCTCGTTTCAGAACAACTAAAGGATCATCATCATTTCAGGAATTCAGAAACACCCTTTTTAAATAAAGCCCGCTGCACTCACACAGTCTCAGCTAGTACAACCCCGTATGTCAAGATAAAACAGTATTTTAAGGCTAAACCCCCCTTCAAGCAAGTGTGTCTCCCAATCTCACAGTCAGACATCACACAGTGTTTCCCACTCTCCAAAACAAGGCCTAAGGTAATCCAAGGCTGATAACATGAGGTATTTTCCCTCACTGTGGATTTCCAGCTCCTCTCTCTAAACAGCCAAAAACCCATCAGGACCCCATGCAAAGACCTCTGGCACAAGGGAGAACTTCTCTTCAACGTTAGTCATCCTCTCATCCATGGGACAGAAATACACCTTTATCTCTAATACTGCTTCTCCGAATGCATACCCCACAGCTATCTTTTGATTTGTACTCAGGATATTATGAGTAAAATAAGTCTTTTCAGTGTCTCCACAGGCCCACAACATTTTTTTTTATATTTTTTTTTTTACCCCCAGTAATCCCCTTTACCAACACTATGCGCTTTGGGACTTTTTTGCATCTGAGGGCTGGCAGTTCTTTTCTCTCAACAGCACCACAACAGTTTCATCCGAAATCATCACCACTTCAATACAGCCAACAACATTGGGATGGTACATCCAAGCATCACTCTTGCTCACAGCTCATCTGCTCCGTACAAACTGGCTTTCATCACCCGATGAGCACGCCAGGCTGCGTACTGCCTTAAATGACAGTATTAAGATTGAGCAGGCGTCGCACAGATCTCGCGTATCGGAGCTCTCAAGTTGCCAAGGTCCAGCCACCAGCTATTTTCAACATGGCACGGGGAAGCACAGAGTCAACACATTTCTTTCTGAAAAGACGACTGCTTTCTCCACACAATTTTTAAGGAAATGTCAAATTCTGATTTAATAAAATAAAAAAAAAAAAAAAAATCAAACTTTTGCTATTCAAATGGCTATCACCATAACAACCAACCTCCTCATAAACTTTCAAGAAACATCATCTTCAAAATCCTATATGAAGTAGGAAAGTAATAACTTCAAGTGAGGAACTGAAGGCATATATTAGAGCTAAGTAATTTTTAAAAACAAGCCTATATTATGCATAAATACCCATAGCTTTTACACCACAAATAAAGCCTCCCGAATGACCGCTGTGGCATTGGTTTGTAGACAGCCATTACATGGAGCTGGATGACATGAACAGAATACAAGAGAGAAACCATACACATAATTCTGATCACCAAAATGCTTCAAGCATTTCTGTCAGCATAGTGTATTTTTAAAAATATATTTACATTAAAAACAGCTGACTTCTTGGTATTTGGGAGTTTTATTTCAACTTATCTTCCTACGATAAACAAACCTACAGCCAAAGTAGCACCTTCCTGCGAACTACCCTAATTTTTGGCTGAATTTCTGTCCTTCACAGCACCTCCTTCAACATTCCCTTATGCATTCCACAAAGACTCTTTAGTCAAACATTGATAAAGAAGGGTAAAGACAAATCAGCTTCAGACACGTGCCAACAAAGAGCTTTCCAAGGTAGGCCACACTGCCTGCATTTGACAGCCTAAGATTTCCTTCCTAAACACCAAAAAAAAGCCAAACCAACACTGTCCAGACTAGAATGCATCACACCTAGCATCACCCAGAGCAGACGTTCCCGAACATCCACACCACATCCTCAAAGTGGTACTGCAGAGATAGACGGGGGCTGCAACAGCACCTCCGTTTCCTCATCAGCTGTTCAGAGCAGATCCACGGAGGATGAAGCGAGGAATGAGGTGTCCATGAGGTGTGGGCATGCCCAAGATCAGCAGAAGACAGGACCGTTTTGATGCAGGGGAGCTGGGGAAAGGATGGTTAGGAGCAGGCACAGCAGATGTGTTAGGTGAAGGAGTGAGAAGGTTGCGCACAGCTGACTGCAGCACTGGAAGAAAATTAGAAGTGGGGAGAAGCCTTTTGCATACGAACTTTTATTTCATCTTACTGAGAAATAAGAGACTTGTACAATTCCTCCAAGACACTACATTCAAAAGGTCATTTTCATTCTCATGATTATTCCAGAACTGCAAAATAAAGTTGTAAACTAACCATCAGGTACCCAACAAATGGCATCAGCCGGCATCCCTTCGCATTTCTTCATAGGCAAACGGAAGTATCTGTATTAAACTGCCCTGTTGCAGCAGAGCATCAACTGTATACAAAATTCAGAGGAGGCATCATATTCTCCTGTTTCTAACCCCTTTCAAAAGCTTAATGAAGTTGCTTTGAAATCTGACACTTCCATTTTAATCAGTATTAATATTCCAAATCGAAATATCTAGAAGATGTTCCCAAAATCCAGCGCCCAAAGAAAGAAGCCCATAGCTTTTAGAGTTGTCATTTAGTACTTATCAAACTCATTAGTAGGCATCCACCCATCAAGGTCTTCATTAGAAGAGACGGTATACTATGAAGTAGATCACAAGGACGTGGATGTCTTCTGGCTTGGTCCCAGTGTCTCCCCGAATGCAAGATGAGGACTGTACCCCAAAGTATTACAAATGTAAACATGCAATAATAATTGCAGAATTTATCATGTCCCCATACCCAGGACCTCGACAGCCCTCTACTAGTCAATACAGGCAGGCAATGGCCCTGTTCTTGGGCTATTCTCAGTCACCTCCCCAGCTGCTCTGTAAGTCAAAACAGCAATAAAACGAAGCTAAAATAATCTCCCACATTGCGTGGATGCCACGCACGTTGCAACCAAGGACTAGCACTAAGAGGAACCTTATTGAAGATAGTCATTAACAGGTATTGCTTCAAGATACATTTTTTTTCCAAGTGGTAACTTTATTCAGCTACAAACATCTCACCAAGAGGAATAAGCCACTGCACAACACTAAGCTTCCAACACTCAAAAATCACGCCTTCCACCACGGGTTAAACTCAGATTCACCACCTCCGTGCCCCTGCCCCTGCCGCCAGCCCTCACAACACACTCCTCAAACGTTACTTTGCCATCTCCTCACTTCTGATCTATTAACAATAGAACCAAGAAACAGGGAAAGAAAAGTGATGGGTTGACACCTAAATGCAAGCAACTGCTTTGAGCAGCAGGTTTTTCAGAAAGGGTAGAAGTCTGAACAATAAAAGGATATAGCGTTGAAAACCCTGCACGTCTCCCACAACGACCAATATAAGCCCTATTAGGATAGCATCTAAGCATCCCTACCGACGTCTATTCTCATCACACTACAGGTGAAAAGTATTTTCAATATATTCAGGGGAAGAATCAAGACACAGAAAAAGACATCCTCAGAAGAGATGCAGGGGTTCTGCCACCTAGTGGCACCTAGAGCCTCAAATTATTGTTTCTACCACATTATTATTACCTTTTTTTAAAAGTTATTTTATTTAACTGGAAGCATTTGACAGCACAGAACAGAATAAAGAACACGTAGTTTCACTGGCACTGAAATTGCCACGCCTGGTTCTCTGCGGTTTTGTTTCCGAATTGCATTCTGTAGCACCCGAGATGATGAGTTTCAATTGAAGCTTTTTAGCGGTTCAGATAGTCACAGCGTATTCCTCTTCATCCCTCCTCCGGCTCCTGTAGATTCTCTGCTACCTAATATTGAAGCTGATTTCGTAATGTATAGTCTCTCTCACAGTCAGCTGCCCATTTTCAGTACTTGCAGTATGATATTATCTTTGAGGTCCCCATCCATTTCTCATAACCGCTGGAATCTGATATATCTCAGAAGTAGGCATGGGCAGGAAAGAGGGAAAGGCAGAGACTGAGAGACAAAAGCAGAAAGTGATAAAACCCTCATTTCCTCATGACACCGCCTGCATCACAGTTTGTCAATAAAGAATCTTTGTTGGCCCCAACAGCTCATGGGATTCCCCTGCCCAGTTCACAGCATGGACCCACACAGCACGTCACGCCAAGGCAACAGGCACAGAGGAGCACAGAGGCAGGGTCTCCTTAAGGCAAGCAGCTAGCAGAAACCACCCTTTTTACCATGCCATAAACTCAAAAGCCCCCTCTCCCACTTGGGATTCAAAGCCAGAAGCACTTTAATGCCTAAACTAGGTCACTCTTTGTTTACAGAAAACACAGATGAGAAAGGAAGTATCACTCATTCAACTTAGTCAGGATCGGTCCGAGCCACTGGACTACAAAGCACAGAGCAGCATATTGCATCTTTTTATTTTTTATTTTTTATTTTTTATTGGTTTTTTAAGACACAAAATCTTACCAAAGGCACAGTCGGAGGATGCATCTCACACAGATGTCGCCAGGTAACAAACAACTCTTTTCCATGCCAGACAGATACGCTTCCTCTGTGGGAGTTTTGACAACGTAATTTGAAATGATCTCATAATCTTGCTAGGCTATACCCTCACAGATGCTTTCGGTTCCAGCCCGTTTGTCAACTTTTGTAACCCTGGTAAGCCGTGAGCACTTCTGAGCTACATCTACTACCTATTCCTTAGCAAATAACAGATACTTTTGGATATTTTAGTTTCAGTCCAGAGGAAAAAAAAACACACACCAAAACCCAACACCACCACCACCAGCCCCCAGAACCTAAGCAAGATCACAAACGCTATACAGCTGTAAGTACTACCCTTTTGACATTCTTCCTTTGTCTTCTCAAGTTTTTTTCCTCCGACTCCATAACAATCCCTCCACTCCCCCCGAAGTTGTAGCCTATGGCTATTTTCCCCCTCAACGGGTGGGGAAGGTGCAGCAGCGGGGGGAAGGAAGATCTGCCACAGGAGAGCCAACACTGCAGAGCTAGCAAGGATTCACAGACCTCTGCTGGACTTTTATCAGAAAATAGAATGCGGCTTCAGCAAGTTTCATTTCTTGCTCTGAGTTCCACAGATTCGAATTTCAGCTGCGTAAGGTACAGCTGTAAAACAGGCATGCAAGAACAACCACAGTGACGAAAAGAGGTGCACGTATACCTTGATGTGAAGCCATGTTTGATCACTCAGTGACGAATTTTGTCGACTGCAGCTGTAAAGGCACACCAGATTTCTGCTAGAAAGCAAAGCTCTCTCCCTTGTTAACAAGCTAGTAGGTTTCACACCAACAGTCCCTAGGATCGAGAAGGAAAATGGAGATTGTCGGAATAAATGTGTTGGCAAAGCAACACTTCACAAATGCAGGACTGTAAGAGCCAGACACAGATTGCTCCTCTCTGCAGCCTCCCAAACCAAACCAACGATGGCTCAGCACAGAAAGCAATAGGCTTTCTTACAGTGAACATTCACACTCTCGTCTACATGTAGAAAGCAACCCAAATTACTGAGATGCCAGGGTATCATTCAAAACAAGTTAGGGATGTGCTATAGTGAAGGTACATCTTCATAGAATCATAGAATGGTTTAGGTTGGAAAGGACCTTGAAGATCATCGAGTTCCAACACCCTCTGCCATAGGCAGGGACACCTCCCACTAGACCAGGCTGCCCAAGGCCACGTCCAGCCTGGCCTTGAACACCTCCAGGGATGGGGACTCAACAACCTCTCTGGGCAACCTGTGCCATTGCCTTACCACCCTCAGAGTGAAAAACTTCTTCCTAATGTTCAATCTAAACCTGCCCTCTTCCAGTTTGAAGCCATTCCCCCTCATCCTATCACTACATGCCCTAGTAAAAAGTCCTTCCCCAGCTCTCCTGTAGGCCCCCTTTAGGGACTGGAAGGCCGCACTAAGATCTCCCCGGAGCCTTCTCTTCTCCAGGCTGAACAGCCCCAACTCCTTCAGCCTCTCCTCATAGGAGAGGTGCTCCAGCCCTCGCATCATCCTCGTGGCCCTCCTCTGGACACGCTCCAGCAGGTCCATGTCCTTCTGATGTTGGGGACTCCAGAGCTGGATGTAGTACTGCAGGTGGGGTCTCACGAGAGTGGAGTAGAGGGGCAGAATCACCTCCTTTGCCCTGCTGGCCACACTTCTTTTGATGCAGCCCAGGATGCGGTTGGCCTTCTGGGCTGCGATTGCACATTGCTGGCTCATGTTGAGCTTCTCGTCGCTCAGCACACCCAGGTCCTTCTCCTCAGTGTTGCTCTCCAGCCATTCCCTGCCCAGCCTGTATTTGTGCTTGGGATTGCCCCGACCCAGATGTAAGACCTTGCACTTGGCCTTGTTGAACTGCACGAGGTTGGCTTGGGCCCACCTCTCCAGCCTGTCCAGGTCCCTCTGGGTGGCATCCCTCCCCTCCAGCGTGTCTACCTCGCCAAACAGCTTGGTATCATCAGCAAACTTGCTGAGGGTGCACTCATCTTTATCTCAGTTTTCAGGTTTCACTTAATCTCATTTCACATGTTAGCACTGAAAAGCACTCAAAACTCAGCTGCCACCCCAGGAACACCCAAGAGCACAGTAGTAAACCATAGTCCCTTACTTAGGGACAGTCCTCATAAGGGACTGTTAATTAGAGGTTAACCAGAGCTGTCATTGATGCCTCATTTCAATAAACAGTGTGCTCAGACAGAACAGCACAGATGCCACTCGGTTGTTTTCAGGCAGTAGCGATGCGTATCACCCCTTTAGATGGTGCTAGCTCCCACAGACCTGCTTCAGGAATCTCCGTACCACACTACGGAGTTTTTAAAAGATTAAGGAAATGCACTTTTTATCTTGATAAAGTTAGAATAATGTTATGCAATAATACAAAGTTCTAAAATAGCACACTTTATGTGTTGAGGAGGGCAACAATTTTCTTCTCCCCTCATTTCTATGAATCTCTAGACCTGCACCTCAGATTCGGTCATTAGATGTTATGCGTATCATATTTTGTGAGAGACCCAGACCTAGCAGTGAATCAGTCCGTTCACCTGTTTCTTTACAAGCAATGGAGCCCTACAATTCAGGTACAGCCCTCGAGTCAAGATCGGAGTCCCATCCACCCCCGGTTACTTTTGTGTTCTCCCAAAATTCCACTCTCCTGAACTACTCAATTTCTTGCTTAATAAACCTGAAGTCACACAAGGAACAGCATAAACTGACTGATCCTTTAAGCATTTTCTCTCTCCAACACCAGGAGGAGTAATCGGAGGGGGAGAAGATAGGTATTTCTTTCTCATTTCAGCTTCTAGGAAAGACAGGATGAGGAGACCTCCCTTACTTTGCTCCTCTCATTCAGGACTTAGGGGAGCTGCTAGCATCCTGTTGAGGGACAGATCCAGTTCAAGGAGGCAGGGTTCGCTCCCAATAGCTCTGTAGCTCTAGCAGGCGAGTTCTAGGCTCAAGGTGTTTGTCCTTCTACCCAGTCTGCCTGACCTGCAGGACATCAAAGCCCCAGCAGAAGGCATCCAGCTACTGGAAGCTGAACTCAGTGGCTTGCACATAGAGGGCAGGTGAGGACTGGACGCTTAGAACAATGTCACAGACCAAATTTTATGTTCTAACTCTACAGCTGATGAGGTAGTACAGAGTATAAGACTTCTGAAAAGCAGCCGCATTGAGATTGCTCTTTTAGTTTTGTCGTATGTGATCTATGCAGGTGAGGAATACCCACAGTGCCCACCAACTATAACAGCACAATAATTAGAAAGTTGTGTTTAACAGACTTATTTTATATCTTGTTTCTTATCCAGCATAGTACACCAGTCACACATTTATTGGACAATTTTTTATGTTTGAAGTGGTCTTCTTCAGAAGCATCCAGATTGGCTTTTCAAAATACAGGTTTTTTACTGAAGTTGTAAAATCATGACACTCATCTTCTAACCTGGCTTCTAAAAATGTACAAGAGAGTAGGAACTCGTGTTCAAAGCTCTCATAAAGCAATAAATACATTTTACAGAAAGACCCAAAGCAGAATGATGAAACATGCTGCTTCTGGCATTATTCTGTCCCCTATCCACTTCTGCAAGAAGTCTGCAATGACAACTAGGGAGAAAAAAGATCCGACCTACACATGCAAGTGTGCCAAAGAGCTGGAAGCCCCAGCTGAGATGGGCAGAATGTCAGGCATTTCCTCCGCTACACTATGTGACTGCATGTCCGAGCCAGAGGTCAAAAGCAGATTTGAGTTTCCAGTTTTAGGGTTGGGGTTTTTTGTTTGTTTTAAAACAAGGGAGAGTTTTCTTTGCCCTTCTAAAGTTATAGGGTGGTGCCAAACATGTTTAACATCCAACATATCAGTGCATTCATTTATAGAAGCTGTGATTCTGGATTATGTGTCTGACAAGTCATTTAAATTCTAGCACCTTAAATTATGTAGACTGGTTTGTCACTATGACAACAGTTTTTACACGTCTCTAGAACGAAGTTGATCATAAAAAAAGTACTATTTGCTCTCTCCCCAACTGAAGCCAACAGTGAAAGCTTTACCTCTTCTGGACATAAACGCAGAATTTACATCTTTTAACAGAAATTGACATATCTGATTTGAGATGAACTATTTAATGTACCTCATGTAAGTTGCTCCATCAGTGAGAAATGAAGCTTTCTTGGATTTGAACAGCAAGAATTTGAAGAAACACTTCGAATACAGAACACTTGAGGGAATCTAGAACAACCGGGAAGAGAACATGCGCAGGAATTTGGGAGGGGTTATTGCTTGTTGGCACTAAGTCTAAGAACGCCTTTGGTTACATGGGGTTTTGTTTGGGGTTTTTTATTATTATTTTGCAAAGGCCATTCAGCCTCGAGGTCAGTGCTTCACCTATGAAACACCCACCCTCTCCACAAGCATCTGTATAGAGGAATCCTCTATCAGTAACTAGAAACACAAATGTGCCCAAAAATATATTGATAGTGAGTAGACAGATGCCCCAGCATCTGGAGAGCAGGCATTTTATTTTTAAGCATCCATAGAGGGCACACATGTGCCACCTATGCTCAGGTTCAGCACGTCAAGATACCACCTCACTGAAGTGTCACTGGGAAAGGTGGAACCGAGTCCCAAAAAGTCCATTTACAACTAGGTAGTTTGCACACCCTTAAACAGATGTGTGGACTTTTGTTTATACGGTGAGCTGTACCCCTGCTAACACCCTGGGGTAGGGTGAGAAGTTCTTCTCAGAGGTCTTTGTAAGAGGAACTTATAAAAAAGGTTTTATATGGGGGGTTTTGGGGGGTGCAGGAGGGTGCAATCAAGCAACACTTGCTCTTACTGAACCTAAAAGAGCAGAGTAACAGGCAAACAGGAGTCCTGAAGCTCAGAACAAAACTTCAAGCCCAGATCACTGGATCTGTCCGCGGTCGATTACAGCAAGACTGAAGCTGTCACGGTTACAGGAAAACCCAGAATGGTTTTGCACACACACATACTCCTTTCTTAAGAGGGAGAGGCGTATCATAGATTTGTGACATAGCATCAGCCGGATCTACTGTTACTCAAATTCATAAGGACTGATAACCTGGAGAGAAGAGGTTAGCTGTGCAAAGTCCCTCTAAAAAAAGTGCTAGTGCTCAGTGCACAACCCCAAGGTAAGTCTAGGACAGTATCCTACTTAGAACATTATTTTCCAGAGGTTATTACAATTAAGTCTTTGATATGCTTCTGCTGAATGCAGAAACAAGCTAGAGACCCTTCCCTTGCAGATTAGCACCACTGCTGAGAGGAACACTGGGCTGNGGGGGGGGGGGGGGGGGGGAGAGGCAGGAGTTCAGCTAGACCCCAAGGGTTTGACCAGCGATTTAAAGAGTCTCCCCGGCGTTTATCAGCATAGAAAAACAACAGTGTAGAGAAGTTAATGCAGAGAACACAAAATATTACAATTTATTTTTTTTTAAATAACAAACATTTTTGGTAGAGGAATAATTGTTTTTCTTGCCACACCAATGTCAACTCTATTGCAATATTAATCCTTTTGCTTTCTTACAGAGCAGAAATTTTACATTTCCAAGTTACTTGATAGGGACATCTTCTATTACCGTATTAATTAGCAAGTGCTTTTGTATATGGGAGGAAAGAAATGTTTCATCTTCTAGTAGTGAATACAGATTAAAAAAAAAAAAACAGGCTCATACACATTTTTGGAATGTTTAAGTTGGAAAGCAGAGACTGTTGGATCCTCAAGCATCTTGAAAAGGGTGCAGCTGGAACAGCTATATGAGCACCCTTGCTCTACTTAAAGCTGCCGGGGCAAACCAAGCTTATTAAGCAATCTAGCTGCAAGGACAGAACCTATGGAAGTTCTCTTTTCTCCTTTTCCCTCCCACCTTCCATCCTCTGCAAGGGATTGTCCGACTTCACCAAAGCTTCTCCAAAACCCCATTGATTCACAGGATCTTGCTTCAACTCTAGTCTCCGTCCATCCACCTTATCACAGACAAACGTTTCGCTGATAATGCTTCATTACATTGCACAGAAAAGTTAGTTTGATGCTGTGGAAGCTGCACAGTGTTTGTTCTGTTTAGAAAAAACAGCAAGACTTCACAAAATAATTCAAGGCCTAAATTTGGACACAAAGAGCTAAAATTGTTTGTCATCATGGTATACAACCATTTAGAATTACAAAATCATTCTTTAAAGACACAGTTATGAAGTCTACTGGAGGTGATCAAACAAAAAGAGACAACTTTATTTTCCCACAAGTTGTTCCTCATTATTTATAGAGACATAACCATTGTATTAAAATTATCATATTGACCTGCATGTCACCGACACCACTATCACTGGGTACAACCATCCAACGCTCACTTATCTCTGTCAGCATCAATGCTGCAGATATCCAAACAAGACTTGCCCTGTCAAAACAAGACCTGTGACCCTGCACACCAAGTGCCACGGGAGTATAGCTTCCTGCTAGTATCCAACATTAGCCTAATGTTTACACACCATTCAATTTGAGATCTTTGCTCAGGTCTCTTCCATCACGTGTAGATAACTTTTGATCCTTAATCAACACTGCATCTGAAAGCGTTCTGCTAAAAGTCACTTGCTCCGTTTTCTCTCTCTCCCCCAGTTTTAACAGAAGTTAAGGTCAAGCACTCATTAAAACCTGTAACTTGCCATTACAGTTAAAGCGGACATACTTCATCACCGCCTACTTGCCAACGTGGAAGAGAACGTTTGGAAGGCACTGAACTTACCAAAAGCAAGATCTCACCAGCTGCAAGATACCTGCCCTGCTCTTTTCCTTCTCTTATAGAGGCTGAAGGTACAATAGGTTATCTTGTATTCCGTTTCAGATTAATGCAGGTAAGCATTTGAAACAGAAAAAGGCAAGCAGAACTTTGTCTCTGGGAACAACCGCGCGTTGGCCATCCACATGTGACCGCTAGTTTTGTAGGATGCATTTGTCACACAGTCCTATCCCAAGGCCGACAGTTGAGGTTACGCTTCTGTCCACAGCAATCTCAAACTGCAGGTTTGAAGGAAACTGAAGCATCACAAGTTGAAGATCCACTACCCTCTCCTTAAGCATTACGTACCCAAGGGATCCGGACGTAGAAGAAGGAAAGGCAAGGGTGGCATCTGCACAGCAGCTCACCCAAGCAAGTGTGGCACAGAAGGAAAATAAGCTCAGTTACTACACAGTAGAAACAACACACATTTACATAAAACGGCAAGGAAAAAAATAGAATTATAAAGATACAGCATTCATTACAAATGTAAGTGATTTCTGGGATGCTAACACTTCCAGGTTGTTGGTTTTTTTTAAACCAGCTGCTCAGTTTTGAGTTTTCTTCAATCTTCCCTTCCAACAGTTTCTGCAATGCAATTTTTACCCCATTAATACAAACAGCATTATTCATAACATAATTAAGCCTAAAATTAGGTATCCAGCCACATCAATGCAGAAATATGAAAGTCAGTTTTCCCTTTTGATATCTTTCTGAAACTTCTGCAAGGTTTTTCTTACCGTTAGCTTGAAATCTCATGGCACAGATGTTCCCTGTGTGATAACTCATCTCAAAAATAGGACACGCCAAAAGAGCCAGTACATTAGGAAGAAATCATACTTCCTTGATCAGGGAACAGTTCTCTGAGGAGCTACAGTCAGAAAAGTGACGAGTCCTGCAAATTTAACACCACCCTGTTATGCTGTGAAGGCAACTGCCCTGCCAGATGTGCCACTGTCACAAGACCCTCTTATCAATTAATGAGCGAGTTCTCCTCCCTTTCGGTTTTTGGAAGATTTTTTGTGTATTCGAGTTTACATCAGTATTCCTAATCTGTACTATTTCCACATCAAATGGTTTTTCCTTCTGTATCTATGCATTCAGAAACAAAGGCCGAAAGCTATACTGCTATTTTCCTCTGTGTTTCACGTGAAATTTTGCCTTCAAATGCATTTACTTGGCTCTTCACGAGCACGTTCAAGGGTAAAATCTGGACCTTTGCCACAATCGCATTCCTTATTGCAAATACATGCCAACCTTCAAAGTTCAGTTATTTGAGCAAAAACATACGTTAATTGTTATGCAAGAGGAGTGGAAAGCGTATCAGATTAAGCACATTTGAAAGTATTTCACTCCCCTCCTTGCCTGATAATTCAGCACAACGCTGGATTTATTCTGTTCTAGCTTTTCAACAGAGCTGCGGCCATTAAGACCACACAAGCGAAGTTTAACACAAAATCAGACTTAACAACAACCAAACAAGCATTCAGAATTAAAATTACCTTCTCATATTTGTTATTCCAGGACTGGTCTAACAGGTATTGCAACATTTGCCAGTATAAAGTTATTCAGTTACGTGTAAAAATAATGGAATGCAAGGAGTATGTTGCAATAAGCCAGCTTAACAGATACCAGTGACTTAAAAGGCCTTTTCCTTTCTCCTACGAAGGTCCTTTCTCCTACGAAGGACAGCAGCAAATAGCTCAGAAAGGTGCAAACCAGACAACCAAGAAGCAACTCTAAAAGTAAGGGTTTCAATGATTTAGTAACAGCAGAGGGTTTTACACGCAGAGAGAGATGCAAGCGAAGGGTGTTCATTTATCTACAGCATTAACTGCATCATTCATCAAAAAAGCACCAATTTTATCCTTCATATATTCTGAATAAAAACCAGGCTTAATTTTGACATGGAAAATGCTTATGCTTTTGGTAGGGTATGAACTGATAAAGCAAGTCGATGGGTTTCTCCTCTTAAGAGCTCAAGTGCACGTTGAGAGAACTTGAGAGAGACACAAAACCACCACCTCTGCTATGGCTGGTGGCACTTGCGCGCTCCGTAGCCTCTGACTCACAACTTTCACCCCACCTCCCAGAAGGAAGAGGAGATAGCTCGCTCCTTAAAAAAATGTTCCTTGCTAGAAGAGCTATCATTCCAAAGACCTGCTGCCGCCCCTGAAGGGGACAGGTGGCAAGCCATGCTGCCTTCCCATGGGCAGCTCACGACAGCAGAGATCCTGACCTGCTCTGGTAGAGGAGAAGAAGGAGGAGGAGGAGGAACAGGCTCAAGAACATCCTTAGGTTCCCGTTCTTCAGAGTTCTGCTGGGCTATTTGAACTGCTGCCAGAGCCTAGCATCGAGAGAGAAAGAAGATCCCAGAACTGGAACACAGTCTTCGAAACCACTGAGGCTGGGTCACTTCAGATACTGACTCCGTAGTGACTCTTCATACGTGCTAGGCAAGATTTTGAAATAATTGGACTGGCACTACACAAGTTTTCAATGCTACCACCTACCAGTGCCCTACAAACGTATCTGGACAAAAAAAAAATTTACTACTTCTTTCACTTCCTCCACCCCCAATCCTCAGTGTCTCCCGTGAAGTCTGAAGAAGTGACTCTTCTGTACCATCTGCAGCTAATTCTTCACAGATCATGACTGCAAGAATGTGTAGATGCAGCTTATTAGACTTCTGCCTGTTGCTGTGGCTCAGCAGACAGATGGCATCTCGTCACTTTTTACCCTCTGGCCATATTTTCCAGAGTCCACTCCAGCAGTCCAAGTTCAACCAAGCTGTCATCATTAGCAGTCTCCTGAATAGAAACAAGCTTTCTAAGCTCAAGAACACAGGATTTCCTGAACCGTATCAGAGCAGGCGCTCATCAAGACAATAACCAAAAGCAAAAGCATTTTAAACAAACAAAAAAACCAACCCAACACAGGAATCTATTATAATTTAGTTACGTGATAGCTTTTCCAGACAGTTTCTTTCTAGCCCCAAATGTGTGCATTTCCTCACAGCAGGATGGTTCACGACCTCTATACAAACCTTCTATATGGAACATCAGTGACGTCCCATGCAGAGAAGCAGGCGCTTTAAGCCTGGTAATAGAGTAGGGAGACCTCTGAAGCATAAATGTGCTTTATGCTGTATGATCACCTATTCAAGTAACAAGTCTTTGAACATTTCCAGTATGTCTACGCAAAGATTAGTTAGAAGTTACCTCCTAGTCCTTTCAAACGTATCTAATCCTACTATTTTCCAGGAAAACAAGGGCATGGGATGGGGACAACAACTGTCTTCAGTACCTGTATTACTGAGACCCCACACCAGCCTCTGCAAACAGACATCAGCACCCCTACACAAGTTACATACACGTGAGTAGAGATTAAAACCAGACTCTCTTACTTACAGGCTCCCCCAGTTCAGGATAGAGCAAGACTTTGGGAGACAAAATAAAGAAAACGGCTTTTGGGCCCTGTCAATGACATCTAAGCAACGTGACATTAGCCCATGCAGCCTGATTTTGGGAAGAAAGGACAAATAAAGTTGTCTTATTTGCCTCATGGGGCTTGTTTAAGTCAATTGGGGCACAAACGGTGTGAAATAGGTAGGCAAAGAAAGCAAGAAAAGGAGGCAGGGAAAGATAAAGGTGGAAGGAAAGACGGGGAGCCCAGGAAGGCAGGCAGGCACAAGCTGATAGGGGAAGAGAGATCCTATACGAACCTACCACGAAAAAACTTTGGGTTAGCCGAGTAAGCAAGCTAGAACTGACATCAAGCCCAGAAGGGAAGACCACACACAGCCTGAAAACCTTAAGTATAAGACAAACCAGATAAAAAAGGAAGATGACGACAGAGGCACTTGAAAGGGAAGGTGTGAGCACAAGAAGACACAAGCAACCAAGGTACACGTAAAAGCCCCGACCCCCTTAGCACATACACATTCGTATCCGGAAATGGGACTCCAAATTTCAGCTCACTGCTCATTATTCACCAGGTCATATTTATGGAAGAGATTCTACATCTGCAGGCAAAGGCAGCTTGCAGTGAGCCGTGCAGGATCTGGGGGTCCTGGTAGATAGTAAATTATCCACGACCCAGCAATGTGACCTTGTCGCCAAAAAGGCCAATGGAATCCTGGGCTGCATAGGGAAGAGTGTGTCCAGTAGGTCGAGGGAGGTCATTCTCCCCCTCTACTCTGCACTGGTGAGGCCACAACTGGAATACTGTGTCCAGTTCTGGGCTCCCCAGTTCAAGAGGGACAGGGAACTGCTGGAGAGAGTCCAGCGTAGGGCAACCAAGATGATTGAGGGATTGGAGCATCTCCCTTATGAGGAAAGGCTGAGAGAGCTGGGACTCTTTAGCCTGGAGAAGAGAAGGCTGAGGGGAGCCCTTATTACTGTGTACAAGTATCTAAAGGGTGGGTTGAAGGAGGATGGAGCCAGACTCTTTTCAGTGGTTCCCAATGACAGGACGAGGGGCAATGGGCACAAGTTGGAACACAGGAGGTTCCGTTCAAATATATGGAAAAACTTCTTTACGGTGAGGGTGCCAGAGCAGTGGCACAGGCTGCCCAGGGAGGTTTTGGGGTTCCCTTCTCTGGAGATTTTCAAGCCCCGCCTGGATGCAGTCCTGAGTAATGTGCTCTGGGCAATCCTGCTTTGGCAGGGGAGTTGGACTAGATGATCTCTAGAGGTCCCTTCCAACTCTGAAGATTCCATACAGGTCGATAGAGCTGGCAACTACAGCTGACACTAACACCAGCATCTCCTGTGCACGGCCCTATGTACACGTAGTGTGGTTGAGGCAGCCTAACTGCACCCTTCCTTCTTCTTTCAAGGAAACAATGACAAATCCAACAAAACAAGAGGCGGGGGGGAGAAGAAAAAAAGCCACAGAACTCATTTTAATCAGAACAAGCAAACCACACTGATCTAGCACCACTAGCCTCTATAATAGCCTTGCCCCAACTGCTCAGGAAACGGAAAGACGGGTCCTCAGTTAACCAAATTTATACACTCCATGAAAACTTGTCATAGCCACGCAACTTTAATGAAACCGCTTGAGCCAGAATTTCTCTAGATGCCGTTGTATACTACTAATTTTCTAGGTTTCGATTTGTCAAATATTCTGTAGAGTTATAAATCTAGTTCAGCTGTGCTCTTAGGAACAGTACTAGCAAAAAAATAAAGTTCACTTGATAGGACCTTCCCAACTACTTCCATAATTAGAAGGAAAGCTACCTTACCCATTTTCTCCTCAGCAGGATGGGGTTAAGTATCTTCCCTTGCCTCACTTGTGTTATGGAAGTTCATCAACATATACTTATAATGAACAGCAAAACTCTTGCAGAGTGACACACCTCACCGAACAACACAAAACATTCTCAATTGCTCAGTAAGTATCCTCAAAGTAGAAAACACATGGAAGTGGCTACTGAAGTGGCACTTTTCTTTAAGTTTTCTTCGGAAACTCTGATGATGGTGTATTCATCATTCACGTGCTCAACTTACGTCTTTTTAATCACACTGTACTTAATTATCCATATCAAGTGTGGTGAGGAGAGGGAAGTTCCACTACCCTCTCTTGGTCCCATTTCCCATGGGCAGATTTTATTAGAGTACTTCAAGATTTAAATTACTAGTTTCAAATCTTCCTGCTGTTATCTTTAACAGACAAACCAAAAGAGTGAAGTATACATCGGTACTTTGGATTTCAGGAAAATCTTAATTGGACATATTTAACAGCTGTTACGAATCGCCCCTTTTTACACGACACTACAGTTTAAGACTTTGCTCGCCTTGAAGAAACTGAAATATTTCTCTATTTTAGCATGCTCAAAGAACCCTCTGGCTTGCACACTACTTAACCCATGTTTCAGGCGGGCTTTCCAAATAGATTAATTCAACTTTTCGACTGTAAACTTTGAAAGCCTGAAACACTCAAACAGCAAACGCTGGCTCAGACACACCAAAGCGGCCGTCCCACTCTACCTAAGAGACTTGGCTTGCTTACCAAGAGCAGGGAGGTGGCAAGCGCAAGGGGAAAAGAGTTACTCTTCTTTTCCATTAGCTTAGGTACAGGATGAAGCGTACATTTTAATTACCGAAACAAGAAGTAATGCATTTAAAGAAACAACCTCCATAAGCAGTTAGCATTCAATTCCTAATCCTAGTTAGGGAAAGAGGGAATAAGCATTTAGAGCGCAAAAACACAGTAGGCAGATTTGACTGACTACAGCTGTCAAACGCAGACAAATCAAAGTTACGCTATGACTTCTGCCCTTCTATTAGGAAATACAGACAGACTGAACTTCAAACATTCCTCAGTGGTAGAAGTTTGACAGTCTGCGGATGCAAATGCAAATTTACATTCTTATGAGTAAAAGTTGAACTGTTATAACACTCATAACTGCCAGATTTCTGGTATTTTAGGGTATTGTTGCTGTTTCATCACTGCATCAACTATCCTTCCTATCTGTGAAGGATTAAAACAAAAAAAAAATCATCCTGTCATCTTCTACTGGTGCCCTATAGTCTGAAGCTTTGGAAGAACACCCTCCCCATGCACCAAAGAAAACAAACCAAGAAAAACGTACAAAAAAAAATAAAATATTATACCTCTGAAAAACAACTGCATCATCACTGCCATACCAGACAGTTTGCACGTAGAATATTGTTACCTCATGGCCAAGCTTAAAATGTGGTTCTTTTTACAAAGGGAATTTAGCCAAAACAAGAGGTTAGTGAAAGCAAGCTACTCGAAGAATCAACCTGCTTTAGTTACGCCGTTCCACAAACTAAGTCCATTTCTTCTGATTCTGCAAAAAACCAAAACGGCATCCACAGCAGATTTTCTTAGCAAGTTAAACACATGATGAATTGTCATGCCAAGCCTCCCGCTGAATTACTACACTTTGTCACACGTTCACAAGTTAAAAAAGAAGTGGTGGGTGAGGTTACTTAAGAACCCATAAATGCTACTGCCCACTGCTACAGCAACAAACAAAGGGCCAAAGGTTGTGCCTTTCCTCTTCCTAGAGCTAAAAAGCCACCAAACAAACCACATAAAGCACTTGTATGCCTTTAGTGACCAACATCATGACCGACGATAATGAACACGTTTCTGCCAGCTGCATTTTCCTCACAAGATCTCCTTGTTTAAAGTCTGTAGCTCGAAAACAATTTTCTTATGACAAAAGGAACACGGCATCAGATCACACATCCTCAACTCAAAAACAGTAACTTTAAACACGGTTAGTAGCCTTATAAATACATTTACTTTTGCAATATGACTTTAAACATTGGTTTAAAGGAGACTAATTAGGCAGGTTCATGCCACTAATCAACTTTTGCGTGTTGCTGGACACTTTGGAAAATGAACAGTAATTACAGCATCATAGAAAGGGCCCAAGATCAAACCTTTGACAGTTGTTCAAAACAATCCTAGAAATACACCATGGGAATTTCATTCCAATTTGATATATTTGAGCCAACCTGTTTTCAGTTCAGCCAAAAGCAACAATAAAAAAAAAAACCAAGCAAAAAAAACCCAACAAACAAACAACCCATAATGTTGGTGCGCAGAAGATAAACAATTGTGGACTAATGCAAGTCTAATCAAAGGAACATGGAAACTGAAAAAATACAAGCAACAAAGTAATGCTATGTTACGTAAACCTAAAGAACACAGCAATTCATGCATTCATATAAGATGCAAGTATAATCAACAACTACTCCTTTTTCTATGCCTTTGCTAGTAAAATACTCTGTGTTTATTCATGGTTCAGTCACATTAATAAATCTGAAGAGACTCCCCCACTGCTTTACAGCTAATGATGCAGGAAGGTAGCTACCATGAACTAAAAGCAGAACGCTTCTAGTCTTAAAGTCTGCATAACACACAAAGCGCAAAGTATTAGTTTCTTCCGTTCTTCAACCTACACATTTGGAAGGCCAAAGTTCCTCAAGTCTTATCCTCCTTTAAAGCACACAACTGTCTTCTGACAAGACCACAGGTACTTGAAGCTACCCAAGTCATCCCAAAACATATTAAAATAGACCCTAGCTTTTCATCAAATGCACAGAAAAATTACTAACTCTGAATTACTGAAGACAAGTGCTTACCTTCAATCCTTTTTAAGGCCGACAGGCAAGTATCCCGGCTTGGAAATTCAAACGGATTATTACAGGTCCGAATGGTGTCACATTCACACTTCCCGTTGATTATGTTACAACCTGTTATAAGGTTTTCATTGCACGGTTCAAATCCAAGAAGCTGATCATCATCCCAGTTTTCATCTAAAATAAACAAACAAACTCGCTCACTATTGGGTTTCGGCTGCAGTATATAAATTCAGCTGCTTTGAGTTGGGTGTGATTTACTTCAACATAGCGCTAAACAGAAGATAACAGATTAGAAAAAAAAAATAATGGATTAATCTAAACTGTGGGATTTGCCAAATACCATGTTTTGCAGCTGCTCTATTGCCCATTTTGCTACAGCTATTGGCATTGTTTACTCCCATCTGTATGAAAAACTGCGCTCTCTCAGGGAAACGCACCGCTGTAGTACAAACGAGCGCTATTCTAACCGAAATAACTTTTACAGATACTTGAAGTAGTATTTATCGCGGAAGTGAGAACGTTGGACAGAATCTGCAGCTGTTATAGAAGTCAAAATTGAGTCAGAAAGAGAGATTTTTAAACCCGATTAAAAAATACATCACATAAAAAAAAAAGTTATCTCTGGAGTGAATTCTATTACAAAAATACTGCAAGCTGCCAGGCCTTTCGTTCTGTAGTATGACCAGAAGTGAGTTTTCCAGCACTGCTGCATTACCATCCGTGCTCCAGGAGAACTGCTCAAGCACATCACGCTCCTTTACTGGTGGGGGGCGGGGGGGGACAGCGGGGCCGGAATGAGTCTCTCTGCTCAAATAATTCCCTTTGGATCAGTCCCATCAAATGCGTGTAACTCACATTCCTACTGTACAACTGCCCGTTTTCCTTTTGGAAGGAAGCTACATGCAACAAGATTATTTTTATTTTTTTTTCCTCCAGGAAGAGATAAAACCAGTCCAGCCAGAATGCCACCAAGATTACCCATCCTACAAAACCTCAGCTTCCTTAGGTCAAGTGCACATGCAGCAATGTTCCACCAACCCAAGTTTAAGCAAGATACAGGCTTTTTATGCAAGACTGAAGAAAATAAACCAGGCATTAGGTATTCTTTGCTACAGGGCACCAGATCATCTTCCAACCTTTTCTGCCTACCAAAACAAGTACTACAGAACAGTCACATAGATAATCCACTGACTTCTAGTAATGACAAAAAGCAAAAAAATACCTATTTTCAATCCACATCCTTGTATCCCACAACAGCTTTCACACTGTGCCTTCCAGTAGTTCACCCCATTTTGGATACTATCACCAAGCAAGTTTCCAATACAGATCCCGCCAAGAAACCCCTTGTCCTGGTTTGAGCAACACAGGACTAATTTCTCTTCTAATACTTGGGAAAACTGCACTTTTAGAAGACTCCAGTGTCTGAATTCATGAAAATGTTTACTTTACAGCCAGCTATGGTGTGTGGGTCTCAAGGTCCCAGTGTTTTCGAGCTCACCAGGTGCTGGGATGAGGAGGAGTGAGACCCGGGCACTCGACCCAAGCTGGCCAACAGGATTATTTCATACCATCAACGTCACATTCACTATAAATTAGAAAGTTTGCTGCAAAGTTCTCTCTCTCCCTTGATGGCAGTGATCCTGAGAACTTCGTGCCTCGGTGCAGACCCCTGAGGCCTTCCCTTCCTCCCGAAGCCATAGTGCTCGCAGTGTCCGACATTTGCTGTCCACTGCTGGAAGTGCACAGCTTCCTACTGGTAGAATTGGCTGACTATAATCTTTGCATAGTCTATATTGGTGTCAGGATCAATATCGGTTCTTTAGTGCTGTTAATGTTAATTATCTAATCTTATTCTATTAAATCTGTTTATACTTCAGCTCCCGGGTTTCCTTGTTTTTCCCCCTCCCAGGTGGGGAGGGCTCATCGGGTGATAGAATGATTGTCTACATGACAACAAATTGTTATGGGACTCTCAAACCCCTAAAAAAAGTTCAGGCATCTTCCAGCTATGAAGGGTGGGGGTTGCTGCTGTTGTTGGGGTTATCACCAGCTGTCCTCCAGTATGGGAGGCCACAGCCAAACACAACCCCATTGTCACTCAGTAGTCTGACTCTCAATAGCAATTTAAAAGCGGATAGTAAATAACAGTATGTACACACACACACACACTGAGGTTGACACGTAAGTGCCACCCACTGAAACATGCAGAATATCCACCAACCTGCTGTTTTTCTTGTTTTGGGGGAAAAAAAAACAACCAACACCTGGAAAGAGCTGTTTACCACTTAAGTACTGTACATGACCTACCCAGCAAGTGTCACAGCAGTTTGTCACGGGGTGTTTCTCCCCGTACAACCAACTGCTCGCTTTCTGTTCTAAGTCGGCAAAGCACCCCGCTGACAAAAAGCACTGAATAAACAACTAAGTCCACTTTAGATGTGAAGAAGGGAACCTCCATGGGAACCTCGTGGCTCTTCTACTCCATAAAAATAGCAAAGGAAGAGCAGTCATTAACCCCAGGAAACAATTTGTCTTTTTTTTTTTTTTATTTTCTTTAGTTAAAGTTAACCTATCATCCCGTACAGCAACTGTATCAATAAAAGCCAAAGGAAGTATAGAAGTTCCTGAAGAGAAACTATTAAAATTCTTTCAAGAGATGACGCTGCTTCAGTAATGCCTGGGACACTTTCATCATGAGGAGGCCATGCAGGCAGAGGGAGGAGGAAAAAAAAAAAAAAATCATGAGAATTTGGAGAACAATAATACATCCTGTTTTTGAGAAGCCGGAATACAGCCTGGACAATTTGTATTTTACAAATCACAGCAGTATTCCACGTAACGACAAGAACAAAAGAGGCTACAGCTATGCCCCAAGACTTGGTGTTTCAAATTCTGCAACTGCAGGGACCACAGCTTCATCCAGATCCGTCTGTTCAACCGCCTTAAGAAAACAGTTTGAATTGCTCCTTGTTTCTGACAACCAGGCTCTCCTCCTCCTCCTCTTGGGCTTCGCCCACCCTGGTGGCCATAGGACCCATACAGCAGGGCACCCTTGCCCCCCCCAGCTCCCTAAAGCTGCTCTACCCACCACCACCCTAGGACCAGTGCGGCACAGGCAGCTGGGGCACGCAGACAGCGATGACAGCACACTTCTGTTATTCCAGCACACCAGTTCAAACCATTATGTGAGCTTCCACCCCGCGGTATGTCAGCACTAGAGCTTTTCAGGCCTGACAGAGGGAGCTCAGCAGAGGAGTCCCTGTTACACCAGAGCTGCACGCCCCACATAAGGTGGGACCCACCTGGCATGGAAAGCAGAGCCGTCCCTTACTCACGGCAGAACAACTCGATGCCAATGCACCGCACACTGTGGCACTACCCACGATATTATTCCGTTCGCTATCTCACCTGCCACCTCTCACGGCTTTTCAGACGGGAGGAGAAAAGGAGGTGGAGAGGACGTGCACAGCCCAGCGCCAGCTGCCCCTCAAGTCTTCCATACCGCACCCCTCAAAAATGAGCTCAGCCAACATATTAAGAGGATGGAAGAGAAATCCCTCAGGAACACTCGCAGACTATACAACTAACACGCTGAATCTTGAAACAAGGTGTTTTTCATTACTGTGAGTGAATACAAAAAAAGTCACATTCAGACGGGAAGAATGCAAATCCACTTCTAGCCTGGACGTCTCTTACCAGACTGCTTTTCACACGATTTCATTTAGAAACAAGATTTCTATCAATGAAGGAGCAAACGTGTAACAAGAAAAGAGCTTATTTTGGTTTAGTAAATCAATGCAAAGTCTAGCGTGATCTTTCATGCAGACTTAAGGCTCCTTTTCCTAGTTGATTTTGTCCTTTTATGAACAGAAATTAAAGGTCCTGTTAAACGAATACTTGTTTACCACTTCGGGTAAACCCTCAGAAGTCACATCAGTATAGGCAGAACAAAATTCCTTGGAACGAAAGGTACAACCACATGAAAGCAATTCCATGAGCTAAAGGGATGAATCCAGTGCCTCACTTGGATTCAAAGCTTTACTTATGTCATGGCTTAGGCTGGGCTGGCCACCGAATGAATGACAGATGCTCTCTTTTAAGACGACGCTTCTTAAAAAAGCCTCTTAAAGAAGCCTTAAGAAGAGGCTCAACTGAAAAGTCAAATTACTGTAAAGAAAATTAGTTCTGTTCTATATCAAGCCAGGACAGCTTACTTGATACGAAGGCACCTAGTGCTCTGCTTGATGCAGATAAAGGGTGGTCCAGTACAGCATGCTTGTTCCTTTAGAGGTCAGCAATACTTTAACTAATAACAGAAACACGTCTTGAACAAAGTCTAGGCTCTGTGAAGCATATAACCTAGCCTCTGTTACTCCCAAAATCATCATGCCCTGCAGACTCTTCCAAAAAACAAATTTTTTTACACACCAGTGATTCGGAGACCTGGGACAGTTCATGAACAATTCCAAACTGTAGCACAAACATTTTCCTGCATGCTCTGTTTGACCTCCCCTATGGCTTTCTTTTCAGGAGAGTGCTCTTTCATGCGTACCTCTCAGAAATCTGGATGATGTGAAGGAAGAAATTGAGATATAATCGTTTGTGAATGCTTTACTTCTCTGCAAGTAGTGTTGACAAGACCCAAATGTAAGAATTTAAGAGCCTCTCAAACCTCAGTATTGCACATCCTATCCACTAGCTGACTTAAAGAACACTCACGAGTACAAAAATCAAGTAGGTGTTTAACATTTTCAGTTTTTAGAAACAATCCAGGTGAAGAGCTGCCCAAGCAAACTGTTAGTTTTCATCCAAAGTGATCTTAGTTTAGCTGCAGTTTCCACCATCTCATTGTGCTGGCACAATCAGGTAGGGGCAAAAAAGGGAAGGGCCACTCTTTTTAGCAGTCCTTAGTTGACATCAGACTGTTGTTATATAGCCACTCAACTACCTTTTGCACACACATCTAGAAGCGGTTCAAATCCTCCCAGCAGGCCAACAACTACAGCTTGAAAGTCTCTCTTTCAAATCACTTCTATCTAAATGCAGTTCCCCACTCTTTCCAACTTGTTCTTTTCAGAAAAGAAAACAGCTCTGCATTTACTCAGACCAAAGTTAAGTCTTAGAATCACAGAATGGTTTCGGTTGGAAAGGACCTTGAAGATCATCGAGTTCCAACCCCCCTGCCATAGGCAGGGACACCTCCCACTAGACCAGGCTGCCCAAGGCCACGTCCAGCCTGGCCTTGAACACCTCCAGGGATGGGGCCTCAACAACCTCTCTGGGCAACCTGTGCCAGTGCCTTACCACCCTCAAAGTGAAAAACTTCTTCCTAATGTTCAATCTAAACCTGCCCTCTTCCAGTTTGAAGCCATTCCCCCTCGTCCTATCACTACATGCCCTAGTAAAAAGTCCTTCCCCAGCTCTCCTGTAGGCCCCCTTTAGGTACTGGAAGGCAGCAATAAGATCTCCCCGGAGCCTTCTCTTCTCCAGGCTGAACAGCCCCAACTCTCTCAGCCTCTCCTCATTATGTCTTGGACATAATATTTCTTTAATTCTCCTTTCATACCATTCTATGGTATGAAAGTGTGCTTTCATACCATAAGGAAACCACAGGAGAGGAGGCATCATATTAATTCCAACCTTTTTTTCATTTTCTTCCATCATTCATATGATCATTTGCTTTCTGCAAAGCAAACGTTTCGGGTTGCTAACAATTCAAGCGCTGCTCTGGGTTGCTGAACTCCCAAGTCCTGTCATAGCATGCATCTAAAGTACAGAAGAGGATTAAGGCATTAACAAGTTGAACAAGAGGTCCTTAAACAACAGGTCCAGTCTGGGAAACAGTCTGAGAAATATGTCTCTGATAAGCAGCATTCCATCACTTCTTCCGTGCTAAATCCTACATACCAACACTCACAATACAGCACCACAGCAGTGTGCCAGGCGTGATGCTCACCATTGAAGCACGTACGTCTTCTTCACTTGAAGAGCTGCTTGTGTTTCCAGAAAAGCATGCAACTATGAGAAACTAACTTGAAGCCTTATTTTAAAGCATGCAGTAGCTCACTATAGTTGCATTTATTGTCCCCGTATGCAAAGGATCATCCAAAAACAGGTGCAAGTTCAAAGTACAAGGAAAGACTTTTTCAGAGACTCCTCCATTGCTTAAATTTTTGCTTTCCCTTCCTTGAACTTCTCCATCTGCCCACCACAGAATCTTCTCTTCTGTGCCCCAACCCTTCTCTTCCTTTCTAGATGTGCAATAAATATCAGCTATCGTTTGGAAAATCACATACTGTTCTCCTTCACTGTTTATAAAGATAATGCATCACCTCAAACCAGCAAGCGACATACTGGAATGGTCACTCGAGTATCACTGTTGAAAATTAATATACAAGCATTGCACCCGCAATAATCACAGAATCATAGAATGGTTTAGGTTGGAAAGGACCTTGGAGATCATCGAGTTCCAACCCCCCTGCCATAGGCAGGGACACCTCCCACTAGACCAGGCTGCCCAAGGCCACGTCCAGCCTGGCCTTGAACACCTCCAGGGATGGGGCCTCAACAACCTCTCTGGGCAACCTGTGCCAGTGCCTTACCACCCTCAAAGTGAAAAACTTCTTCCTAATGTTCAATCTAAACCTGCCCTCTTCCAATCTGAAGCCATTCCCCCTCATCCTATCTTAAATTACAGTTCAGGGGTGAGGGGGTAAACATAACTGGAGTGAATTGAGTGAAGTCTCATTATTAACATTCGGCTGCAGCACATTACTCAACTATTCCTGTCTTTTTAAAGCATGACAGACAGGTTCTCAGGATGCTGGAAGAGCAAAGAGACCATCAAATGCATGGACTGTTTCACTTTCAGATCAGCAAAGTCACATCTTACAGACTCTTGCATCCTTTTAAATCCTGCGCTTGAAGGAGGAGAGAGAACAGGTTTGACCATGACAGAGAAGTGACCCTTACTGTGGCTGGTACTGTCCTCTGGGAAGAGGGGAAACCTTCAGAAGCTTCTCCATCAAACCAGACCCAAGGCCTGAGCCCCACACGCCAGCACGCTGGTATACACAACAGAGTTTTCAAATCAGTGCTACTCATTAAGATGGTATGAGAGTCTGAAAAGATTCTACAGACTTTCTAAAATAAAATAAAAAAAAAAAAGGAAATACTTCTTGCCAGTAAGCTTTGGCTTCTCTTTGAACAGGAAAAAAAGAAGGATGGAAAGGAAATTCATGTTTTGGAGGAGCTGAACAATAGAAATGACTAATCACCACTAAAGAATGCTTGAAACCCAGCCCCAGACCTTGAAAAGCAGCAGAAGGGAAGGCTCGCCTTGAAGTGACTTTGAGCTCATGTACTGGCCGCAATCCTCTCCCCTCTCGCAACTTATTCCTTCAGCGAAGTCCTGAATCGGGGACCAGAGCTAGCAGAAACTTTGATGGCGAGACACACAGCCGAGAGTTTTATGATAAAGCAAGTTTTTCCACCTTTTAGAAGGGACCACTTTCCAAGATCAATCTTCGTGTGGAATGCACATCAGTACCAAAGGGCTTTGCAGCCTCCTGATAAAATTTCCACCCAAAGCTCGAAAGCAGAACTGCACCATAACATTTAGATATCTCAGGAACACCACACACATGGGGCTTGTCTCGAACTCGACTGCCTGCTTTATCTTATTCCACCTAGAGCGTGTGTCTCAGGTGATCAAATCCCCGATACAGCGAGAAGGATTTTTCGCCGCAGCAGCGCTGCGTGTGTCTCAAGGCAGTTATTTCATACTAAGGAATGCAGAAAGTATTTAAACAAACCAGCTTTCCACTCAATTATCAGGAACTCCACAGAAGCCGTGAGGAAAGCAAGGAGATAAATGGAAGCATTCAGTGAAGCATGTGATGCGGACAACTATTTCAAGTTTTAAAGTTTTCCCTTTGCCCACACGGTCTGCAATATTTCAGGTCTCCAGGTATCTCCCACACACACTTTTTTTGGGGGGTGGAGGGGGTTTTTTGAGTGTTTTGGGGGGTGGTTGTTTTGTTTGGTGCTTTTTGTGGGATTTTGGGTTTGGTGGGGTTTTTTTTGTTTTGTTTTTTATATATTTGTTTTGTTTTTTAAGACTTTCACTATTAGGGTTCCTCTCAACAAGACTGAACGATGCTTCCAATAGCCTTCTGCCCCAAAGATGGTCTGACATGGTAAATAATTAGTCTTGAAGTCTGACCCCTAGACATTTAAGCACCTGAAAAAAGATTTGCAAATAAGTTATTTTAATCCTATGACCAGAACCGTGTCTTGTTTGTAAATAGCTGACTGAAAATATTACACAGTGTCCCAGGGTTTAATTGGTCAGCCAGAGCCTCTGCCAGTACTCCCCTGATTAGAATGAGCATGGACAGCAGCGTTTCAGCTGTCCTAGCAGATTTTTCCTCCAGCTCTAGAAAACTCTTTAAAAAAAAAAAAAGAAAATAATTGCTAAAGCTTCAGGAAAGGGCCGTTTTTCAAAGGAGGCTAAAATTCCAATTTATTCCCCCCGCCCCCCTCAAGCTGCATCCACAGGCTTTGGAAATTCTGGAACAGGGCTGTGAACAAAGCAAAACTATACCAAGAACAGTCCACACTATTAGAAGAAACCCGATATCCTAAACCTTTTGCCACTTTTCTCCCCTCCGCCCCCCCCNCCCCCCCCCCCCCCAAGTCATTAACGCAGCATCACTGAACACCAGAATTGCAGGATGTTTCACAGGAATTACACCCCATTTCGTAGTCATAGACGACTACAGGAAAAACTCTACGTACTGGGAATTTAGAATTAGCATCGAGGCTTTTTTCTTCTAAAACCTAACTTAGAAATAGACGTCTGCTTGAATCTTTCTATTATCAAAGCAGCACATTTTACCTTCGCTCACGTAACACCATTATCAGTATGACCTCAGCTTGTTATCAAAAGCCCATCAGTGAGGGGAAGAAACACCTCCACGTGCACACACATCCAACCTTTCCGAAAAACCTCCTGAACAGAGCCCAGCACAGCCCGTAGCAAAACCACGAACTTGCAAGGGTAAGTGACCCAACAGAATGGGGTCCCTCAGATTCAGAACCATTACACTCGCTACATTTTTCACTAATTAAAAAAAACAAACAGCTGAAGCCTATCAGTATCAAGGCAGCTGGCTATATAAAGCTTGAAGTTTTGGAAATTATTAAGCACATGGGAATGGGTGCATGCCTGCGAGCCGGTGCTTTTCCTCCTGTCCACAACCCCACGCTCTCCTGTTTGTTTTCCTATTAGAAGACTTTCACACTCATGACCCACAAGGTGTTAACATGATTAGAAGTTAAGTAACCAGTATACCCAGTGAAAGCTGCTGGGGACTGAATACTGCCTCTGGTAAAGGTGTGAGCGGCTTCCATTCACCTCAATACATTACTAAGGGCTTACTTCCTCCAAACATGGCCAAACTAGTCTGCTGAGAGGAGAGCTCCCTCAGGGACCATCTTTTAATCCTTATGCTTATGTGGAATTTAATCTAGATAGCCTTTATACAAAGGTATCTTCACATCTTAGTTTATATTGGTAAGTTTCTCCATATACATAAGCTTTCTATGTCAGTATCAGTCATTTTTCCAAATTGCATGCATGTATAGCATGAAGCAGAGTTAAAACATAATACTGTCAGCCTACACAGGTGAAGTCTCAGGCAAAATCCCGAATTCAGGACTTCCAAGTTTACGCTCCCTGTGGATTAAATGCCTTCTCAAATGAAAGCAGTTTACAAGTCACAAGAAACATTTAATAGGTCACTTCTACAAAGTATTTAATCCATTAAAACCGAGAAACATCTGGTCCTGTCTGCAAGATGCTATAAACTTTAGTCATTGAGACGAAGAATCCTCGATGAGGGTGCAAAGAAAGGAGGGGGAAAGGAAGAGGGAGGCATTTTTGAACCACATTAATGGATTAGTTATTACATAATGTGCCCGTCAGTCAAACGACATTTTGGTTGACTAAGTACTATGCAAGAAGTTAAATTATGCAAGTATTCTTGAATCAGCTAGAGGGTACTTAAAACAGCAAACATGCCTAGGGATGCAGAAATTACAAGGAATTACTATCCAAGAAGTTTGAAGGTAGCTTAAAAAAAAAACAACCAACCTCTTTGTAAGCAGCATGACTTTGGGGAACCTGATTAAATAACCATTCTCTACAGGCAAGAATTCACATCAGCAGAGGATGCTTGACATATGGTCGTGAGACATCAAATGGTTTCAAGAAATTGAAATAAATTAAAGAAAAAGAGTATTCTTCTTGACAGAAGTTAAGAGATTTAGTCATTCAGCCCATCCACCTCATGATTTCTAGTTTTAAACTAACTGTGCTGATCCACAACAGCAAAACCCGACCAATTCCTGCATCAATAACCCTCCTCATATCCGTTTGACTTCTCCATTTAATTTTTGTTGAAATATTGGAACGAAGTGATTGCCAAAATTGAAATGTGATGCCCAGAAACAGAGAGGAAACCATTTCCAAGTCAAATAAGCACCTAATCTAATTTAAATTCCATGCCACACTCAACGTTACACGTTCTTACTGATGTTGAGATTTTGGCATAGACGTAAGTCGGAGTAGAAATAGCTTATAAATTATCCAGCCTGTGCTTAAGAAGGCAGCGTGTGCCTATTAAGCGTTTTCTGGAGGGTGGGGAAGGGGACTGTTAAATATGGTCAAGACTAGCATATCAGAAGCTGAACATTCGCCATCAAAGAATTACTTCTCATTGCAGTTTCACAAGTTCAGCGATTTTCATGAATTATTTTTTTTTTTTTTCAGCATAAATAATTTGCCCATTTTTTTCCCCCCCCGACAGCCTGGATTGCTGACAGCCTTTGAACCAAGTATTTTGACTGCCTTCATGCCAACAATCATTTGGCACACCACTTAATACTGATTAAGTCCCCAACTAGATCATCAGTTTTAACACTTGATGTTAGTGGAGGAACTTCTCTGTACACACGTGGACATCAGAACTATTTGGGCATTTCCCCAGCCATCCACTGCATAACAGAGTAAGAAAAAAAACAAACAAACAGTTAAGAAATATGGGCAGCCCTGTTCCAGCCAAACAGACATAAACAACCAGGTTGCCCACATGAAACTTCTAAATCACTTGAACTTCAGTATCTCGTACTTAAAGCAAAATACTACCTGATCTTCAGGGGTCTGGACTGCATCAGAGGCAAGAAGCCAAGCACGTCATGTCTGGAGACAAAGCAATCATGTTCTAGTCTTTGGGTCCATTGACCCCTTCGATAGAGAGTATGGGGCCAGAACCAAGTGAAAACAAGGTTCTCCCAAGGGTACTAGCTACACAAGTTACGAGCAGCGGCGCTACTTGTGGTAAAAACACTAGCAAATCTGTAAGCAAGTTGTTCTTACTTTAGAAAAGCAGAAGAGAACTCCATTAGCGTATGTGTAAACCGATGCCCAAACACAAAAAAAGCTTAGTTCTCCTCCCTCCAATTTTGGAAAAAACCCTAAATTATCAGAGTTTCATTTTTTCTCATCAGCTCCAGTTTCACTGCACCTTGGTTACATACAGTATATACTGTACCCTCACATATCATACTCTGTTACATGTTTCCAGGGCAGGAAAATCAGTTCACAGCAGGCTTGGAGGTGCATGGGGAGAACACCCAAGCTCTCCCTGCTTGTCCCAACAAGGGGTCACACAGACAGTAATGCTCCAAGCTCCCAAAAAGCTGCAGATTAGTAGAAGAGACTGGGACTAGCCACAGCAGGGCAAGCTTTTCCCATCGTCCTGGAGGATTAACCCACATACTTCCCGATACTTGCCTAAAATCCGCTACAGCAGCTTTCTCCCGGTCCCGAGGAAACGCCGGTTCAGAAGCTACGCGCTCGGCAAACAAGCCTCAAGTATTCAAGGCAAACCTTAAACTAGCTACAATAGCCAAAAAGTATACAGCAATAACTGTGCACCCCCTCCAAAAAATACCCCAAACCCCACCAAAACAAAAACCTAAAACAGAGTACAAATGTTACTGGTAAGTCACTGGAGCAGAAATACCTTCTTTCAATGGCTACCTGGAGGCTAACTTGGATGGAAGTATATCCTTAAAGGAACCTGAGGACACAGTAAAACTAGTAGTTTCATTAACTTTTGCATTTCAAGTATATATCACAAAAACTTACATTATTATTTTTAACTGTGTAATAGAAACATATCAGCTCATTTTCAGGATTATTTCACATGCCACTGTTTCGCCTTAGAAGAGTTTAGCAAAGCAATCAAGGCCTCTTAATCTAAAAGGACCAGAAATTGGGGAATTGTTGAAACAGAGGTACAAAAAGAATCATCCCAAGAAACGCCTTCACGGAATAACAGAACTTCTTTGGCAGAGCTTTTCCAAGGCTTTCCAATTCCCCAGCTGGAATGCTGCAGAAACCAAGGCTAAGGTGTTTCTGGAGAACTCCAGTCTAATTCAGGGGTGGCTCTACACCTACCATCAAAGGCAGAGACCAAGGGCAGTCCCTGCTTTGAGCTCAAAATTTCTCAATGCTAAGAGTGTCTGGAAGGGGCTGTAAGGCTCTCGACACCCCATGGAACCAACCCAGCAGCATCCCGGTAAAGCCAACAGAGGCTGGAGGTCTTCAAAGTCTCTCAAGATTGCTCTTCTGGAAAGGCACCCACCCGTGCCGGGGGAAGCTGACCTCAGGATTATTCTTTAGCAAGAATACGACTGCATTCAGGAAAGGCATTTACATACTTCAGGGTAATGCCACAGATTGAGCCTCAGAACTGCATAAAGATGTGAATAGTTAAGGTGGCAAGATGAACGAGAACTTCCTTCAGGTTTTAGAAGGACGAAGAAAAGAACCTAGAATCAGCAACAGATTTCATTAATAAACACTGGTTTAACAAGAACTAGTCCATTTCTAGTTTCAGAAAGAGAGGCTACCAGTGGCAGATGCTACAGAGACTTCTCCATCAGGCGTTACAGGGTTCACCTATGCCGAGCGCGTCAAATACTAACACCAAGTTAACAGACAAGTATTTTTACCTGCTGCAATTCCAGCTCTTAAAGTTTTCTGTAGCCCAGTATGCGCTGATACTCTGAAATAAGACACTGCTAAAGCTTCGAAAATGATTTAAAAAAAAAAATGCTTATAACTGTAGCCAGTAGGGGTCATTTCAGTGTAAAAAATTGCAGTGAAAGAAAAGGCTGGAGACAGGAAGGAGAGTAAAAACATCAATTTCTATTCACACCGTTCTGTAAGTCACTTCCATTTCCTCCTGCCTGAACTGGGGTAGTAAAGGGTTTGCACTCCCAGTAGA
>VUYV01000359.1:100995-174367 GCA_008711295.1 Anarhynchus alexandrinus | reverse complement strand
GGGGGGGGGAAACAAAACGAGCGGGGTTTGCCGAAAGGCGAACCGAGGGCTCGTCCGCGATCGGGGACCGCCGGCGGCAGCCAGCGCGGGGGGGGACAGGGGGAGAGGGTCAGGGGAACGGGAGGTCGTTGCCTTCGCAAGGGCAGCGCCGCCGTAGAACCGGGTAGTGGGGTCGGCTGCTGCCGTGCCGTGCCCGGGGTGCGAAGGCGGCTGTGGGAGCGCGGTAGTGGGGCTTGGCAGGAGCGCCCGGAGCTGTGGTGACCGAGAGGACGAAGTCATTGAGTCGGCAGGTTGAGGGGAGGGGGGCGGCGGTGTGTCAGCTGCAGGGTGCTGAGCCTGGAAAGTCTTGGGTTGCGGGTACTGGTGCCAGGGACGTGGGGAATTTTAGGAGAGAGGTTCTGGAAACTTAATACAGGTTGTTACGGAGGGTGCCGAGGTATGGCTTCTGCAGTCTCTCCAGTCCCGCACGCACGTCGGCCTCACCAGAAAGAACCAGTTCTCGTGTCAATGGAGGAGCTGCTCTGTGAAGGCAAAACTCCCCATTGGCAAGGCCAAGGACAAGTTGCTACCAGTAACAGAAGAAACTATAGTGTAAAGCTTTGTCAGCAATAGCAACACCTTTTTGGTGTGTTTTAAAAAGCGCTGTAATTCACTGCCGTTCACTCCAGCCTAAATGCCTACTGGTAGCAAAGGTTGCCTATTACTAGCACAGGCCCATTACTAATGGAAACAGTACAGCTGTCTAACGTGATGCTGAAAAAGAAAGCATGTCCACATTTTTCTAAAAGAAGGCGTTTCCCATATTTGCCTGTTATTAAAATTAACGATGTCTTTATCATATCAGAATAGCTGACTTTATTCTGATCCATTCAGAACTTAAACTAAATTGTAGACGATATTGTTTTTCAAGACCTACAAATGTTTTAATTAGCCCCAATAGTTTGCAAGGCATTGATCTGTTTTCCAGTGAAACGTCATTATTGTGATAAAATGCTATCAATACAGCATCCATTATGTGGATTAGGGCCATTCAGCTGACATATCTCTACAAGGAATGGACGATGAGAAGCAGCCATCTACTTGGCATCAGTATTTGAACTGATAGTGCGCTACATTTTTTAATAGATTTGGAAAGTAAATGACAAGCTGATCTCGTTAAAGGCGCCGTGTTTTGGTATAAACAAACCCAGTGTATATGTTTGAGAACAAGCAAAACTATTGTGTGTTCCTGTATTCCGGAAGGCGGTAAGTCAGGAAAGCACCCTGAAGGTCGTATTAGACAAGCGCTCAAACTCTCGAGTGGTACAACAAATGGACGATGCTCCCTGGTGCAGCAACACACCGAGCTAGAAGTTTTGTTCTCTTTCCCCAAAACGCAGGTTCTTGCCTCAGCCCGCTCGTGTCAGTTTGCCGAAGCACCTGCAGGGGTCAGAGTACTTTTGATTCACCAGAAGTTTCCACCAAAAAAACCCACTGTGATTTGGATGAGAGCAGTTTGTAAAAACATACCGTTTCCTACGAACTGGAAACGCTGCCTTTTGGTCATGTCTTTTACTGACGAGGCACATGAAGGGGTTTTACCTTCTATGTATCGCGTCGCTGAGATTGCTTTTCGAATGAGGCATGCAGTTCCTGCGGCTGTATTTTTAAAACACTGTTCACAAACCCGAGATCGTGCAGAAAGGAATCACAAAAGTGATTTCAGTGGGAGAGAGGATGCTGTACAACACAATACATGATCAGAGACTTGAATTCAATAAGCTTAGTTTGTCAAAAGATGAAAAGTGAACTGATTACAGTGTATTAATCCCTTCATGTGGAAAAATGAACTGGTCTATGAAAAATATGTAGGTATTTTTCCAGGACTTGTGAACATAGCCAGCATGGAAATCCCAGACATGTTGGATTGCATGCACAGGCAGTTCAATATTTCCCAGACATGCCAGACCTACCAGTCATGTACTGTACTGATGTGCAGTATACTCAATGCACAAAGAATTCATTGGACCTACTGTGCCTGTTTGCCTGTGTGGGAACGAACAAAGAAGCGCTAGAAGCAGTACAAAAACAGATGAGGAGGAAAGCTACGGGCAGCTTAGATAAGAATGTTGTAGGGCCCTGAGAAAAAGAGGGCAAACTTTTGAGCTGGCTGCCAAATGAGAGAGGCTTCAGCTGTGAACGGGATTAGTACCCTGCTTCGTAGACTGATTGCCCAGTGATAGCTGCTTGTAGGGAAGCAAAATCTGGAAATATTTATGGAACAAGGGCCAAAATTTAGGGTTCTTGTCTCCTCATTCTGTGCCCTTTAGGTAGAAATCATGTACTACTCTTGCGTGTGCTTGTGTTTCCCTTTTCTGGCCCCACAAATCTAAATAACTTCATTGCACAGTGGCACGGATTCAACACGGAAAGGTAGAGAATGCTTCTGCCCCAAACCTGAGCGGAGTCCATAGGGACAATGAGGTACTCCTTGAAAATCAGCAGATCTGATCTCTGATGACTTTACAGGGAAAGTGAATATCCCCGCTTTCTCCAGCGAGAAGCAGTGAAGGATCCTCACAGGGAAATTCACTTACCCCCGCTTCTTGCCGCCTCTTGATTTATTGAGGGGTCCAAATAGCTTAGGAGTAAGCAGATTCAGCTACTGAAGTGAAATCAGCTCTTCATTTCCCCTAGAAACAGGTTAGTAAATACAACTAAATACAACTGTGGGAGGAACAAAAGCATTCTGATCAACAGGCTGCAGCAGCTGAAATGTCCTGGGCTTGTTCTCCTGTAGTGTTAGTGTTGTATCAAAGCCACATCTGGGCTGGATGAAGTTGCAGCAGTAATCGAGTGGAGCTGTATAGCTTTCTTGGTCATCATGTAATGTGGCGTTTTTGCAAAACCACACGGCGCTGTGAGAAAACTACTACCCCCTTCGCTAATTCCTCAGTCCTCTACTCGCTCCCCTTGCTACTGGTAAATCTCCCCATGCCAAAAATAGGTGTTCGGCATAAATCTCCTGGTAAGTCTGATATTCACAATAATTACAACTGAAATGTAGATTTCATTTTATGACATAGGTGAAGATAACATTTATACTACCAAAAATAAAAATGTCTTCCTCCCCCACCCCCCATGCCCAGCACTAATTAAAGTATCAAAATGTCTTCATTTCAATTCAAAAGTTTGTTTCTACTCTGCATATATATCTTGGTAACTCCTTGTGTATCTCTGAATTTTCTGAACGTTGGTGATTTTAATAGCAAAGCTGTACTTTTTTTTTTTTCCTACACAAATGTTTTGTTTCTGTTCTGTGCCTCATTGTGTCTTTGTTGCACATTAAATTCCTTTTTTATTCTTTAGGCTGTTAAGATCGTCTGTGTCTACTTTGTAGCAGTCTCTTGACATAAACTCTTTCGTAAACAGGTTATACACATGAGCAATCTCTACTCCCAGAAAAAAAAAGGATCAAGATGAAACCTGCCACTAATACAAGCAGTGCTGAATCAGTCTAAAACACAGGAGAATAATTTCTCTCTTCTTCACAGAGATATCATGGACTTACTACATTAGTCGCTGCAAGGTTTTTGCAAAACCCTTCAATGGAAAATGGTGGGAAATTGGGAAAGCAAATATGAGAATTCATTTTAATAGAAACAGTCTTTTTAAGAATTGTTTTGAACCGGTTCGTAATAAATAAATATCCCATCCAGTAGTCTCTGTTGATTTTTCGGCCCTGTAAGCCTTTCCTCTCAGCTGAATCCCTAGCTTGGGACAGCTCAGTAGTTCAAAATTTAAGTCTGGAATAACTGACAGGCAGAATTGTTTGTAGCTTTTTCCTAATACATCTTGGATTGCTCATATGGAACATACAAGTAAAAGGACCTGCTTTTTGAATGGCTTCGAAGCAACTGCATAAGCAACTTTAAAATACAGTTGCATGACTAATTTACTTGTTCATGCTTTTTCACAAATTTAGAAACTATACATTAAGAAAAATTATAAGTAAATAAGCTATAAATGAATAGGGCTGGCCATTTACAGGTGCAGTTCTTCACATTGCACTTAAATCACTTAAATCACTGAAATCATTGTGCATTCAAGCTAAGGAATTTTTCAGATCCGAACATTTTATAATATATATCTTAAAAATTGCAAGGTTGAAGAACTGGGGAGTCAATAGCTATTTAAGGATATCTACCAGGAGCCTATCAGGAGAAATAACTGCTATATCTAGAAATGCAATTTTGTATTTAAATTGATCACACTCAAGGTCACGTTGGTTTTAGCTTCTTTGGGGCTAAGAAAATCTTTTTAACAAATAAGCACAGTTAGGAAGGAAAGACAATTTACAGTTGTCAGTTTGCGAAAGAAAAGTAGAAGTCCTTTAAACTGGTATGTCATTCGAGGGATTATATGCATTTTTATTACCGAAAATCTGGCCACCGGAAAAAGTAGGTGGATTAGATCAGCATCTACAATCCTTTCATAGTGCTGCATACTGATAAGATTTTAAATGTTAAAATATAAACCTGAAAAGACTGTGTTTATTTCACTGCAATCTGCTGCGTATCAATAACTGCAGCATAAAATAGATGAAATCAGATAGGATGAGGGATACGCTGGACATGATCTAAAATTTGCCATAGCTAATTCCCTAGCTTAGTATGTCCAAGAGAAGTTCATACAAGGTCCTTCCTATTCTGAACATGGCTTTGAACTCCTGAAGGACAAGTATGAGGGACTGACCTTGGTGGGTAAAGACTAAGCTGGTGGGTGGCCGCTTCTCCAGGTAAGTCAGGGCCCAATTGTAATACTCTTTATTTCAGTTGAAACTCAGCGCAACTTGACTGAGCCTCAAACTCTTCAAATAAGGGACAAGATGGCTTGTCCTCTGGTTTGCAGCCAAATCAAATGCTAAAAGGAAGACTGTCTGATGTGTGTCCAGTCGGTCGAGGGAGGTCATTCTCCCCCTCTACTCGGCACTGGTGAGGCCACAACTGGAATACTGTGTCCAGTTCTGGGCTCCCCAGTTCAAGAGGGACAGGGAACTGCTGGAGAGAGTCCAGCGAAGGGCAACCAAGATGATTGAGGGATTGGAGCATCTCCCTTATGAGGAAAGGCTGAGAGAGCTGGGACTCTTTAGCCTGGAGAAGAGAAGGCTGAGGGGAGACCTTATTACTGCTTACAAATATCTAAAGGGTGGGTTGAAGGAGGATGGAGCCAGACTCTTCTCGGTGGTTCCCAATGACAGGACGAGGGGCAATGGGCACAAGTTGGAACATAGGAAGTTCCATTCCAACACACGGAAAAACTTCTTTACGGTGAGGGTGACAGAGCACTGGCACAGGCTGCCCAGGGAGGCTGTGTTGTCCCCTTCTCTGGAGATTTTCAAGACCCGCCTGGATGCAGTCCTGAGTAATGTGCTCTGGGCAATCCTGCTTTGGCAGGGGAGTTGGACTAGATGATCTCTAGAGGTCCCTTCCAACTCTGAAAATTCTGTGATTCTGTGATTCTGTGATTCTGTGATTATAGGTGAATGGCAACCTTATTCAGAGACCACTGAAAAAAAATTTTTTAATGACAATGAAGATCAGCCCTACCCTGAAACCCAGAGGCCATACGAGATGAACGCATAGTGGTCTTTGGGATCAGGCAGTGAGATTGCAACGGGGAAGAGAGCAGGTGGTGATACGGGTGACCAGGGAGGGTGGGGACCCAGGCGGGTACGGGGTATGCCGGTGTGGCAAGTGTCCTGCAAACACAACTCCTCTGCTGGCAGATGTGAGCTGGCTGGTGCCGGGCCTTTCAGGTGTCTCTGGTCTTGCAGCACAGTTAATCCATAACCCAGATGAGCCATCAGCAGTTGATCGAGAGGCAACTGTAGCTGATCCTGCTTTACGGCAAGGGAGCTGTGTAGACCCCTGTGAGTTTCCTTGCAGAATCACAGAATCTCCTAGGTTGGAAAAGACCTGCAAGATCATCTAGTCCAATCATTAACCTAACACTGACAAGCCCACCACTAAACCATGTCCCTAAGCACTGTATCTACACGACCCTTAAATACCTGCAGGGATGGGGACTCCGCCACTGCCTGACAATATCTTCTGCGACTCTTTCAGGCAGCGTTGCTCATTCTGGCTGAGTTCTGACTGCTGGAACCCACAGACACCAGGGGTTATTAAGACAACCTCAACCTGGCCCTTTACTTATTTAGCAAATTAAAACTATTTTTGATGTCTTTATTAAAGCTGGATAGAGCTTTCATTCCAAGAAATCACAGCATATTTCCAGTGTTTTTTTCTAGCTCTTTCTAGATTTTAATGCTGATAAATGTAACTGGCCATAAAAACAGCTGTCCCTACTGACTTGCTTCCATTCGTGTCTATAATCACCTTCTCAATTTCTGCAGATGATGATGTGGGTTAGCAAAAATGTGTAAGACAAAGTCAAAAGCTCTTCTGATTACTACGATTTTATGTACATCAAATAAAGATGTTTGCCTTCTGATACCTACGAGTATGTTGAGGGAATCAGATTTTCCTAGTTCATCCATCCCAGGAAACTAATGTTGCTTATGGGAGTAAAGAAGAACCATTTTCTGAAAGTAAACCAGTATTTCTATAAGCTGCTTGAATTTATTTATTTCTCTTGATGGATATCAAGGCAATCTAACTGTTCAGCTTTTTAACAGCTTGGTGAGAACCATGCACAGCTTGGATCCCATTTGCAAATTCCATATGTCTAAAGCTACTGTGGTGTGGTTACAGTGAGAGAAAAAGATTAGTATAAATCAGCATTCATATCAATTGTTTATAACATCTTAGGGCAAAAAAAACAGATTATTATATTTTTTTAAGAGTATCTAGGTCTTATTTATTGCTGTTTTTTTTTCTGTTGATATTTTCTTATTCCTGTAGTGATATTAGTTGGCCTCCCATGGCCAATTTCAGTATATTAGAAAGAACTATTTACTAACTTCTGTTTTGGGTTGTTTTTTTTTTTTTTTCTTTACATAATTAGATAAATGGTGACTCATCTTGTCAATTGCTAAGTAGACTGAGAGACTTTGCAAGTCTGGATTTCATTGCAAGCTTCAACAAACGTTAATGCACTCAGCCTATATCAGAAGAAACTCAACATCATGCAAGATCATACTCCTTTTCTTTCAGTCTGCAGGAAGACATCTTCAGTAGATTTCCTGGTCCAGCTCGGCTGAAAGAAGCAAATGGACGTTGCTGTATACCCAATGCTTTGAATAGCATTTATCTTTTCAAGTGTGAACTTGGAATCTTCAGTTTAGGGACTGGGGTGGGTGTTAAGGAAAGACGCAGGAAGGTAAGATGGCTTGCTTATAACAAGGGCAGCGATACTGTTAGGAAGAGGACACAGCATCTCCTGCTGCTCAAAACATTTCTGCCTCACAAAGTTAACATTTCATATAATGTTGGGAAAACGATGGGGAGAGGAAACAAGCCCTGAACAGCAGAGAAGCCTCAGGAATAAGAAAGATGGGAAGGAGGATGATTTGATTAGTATGGACTGGTAGAGAGGAGGCAGACAAGAAGGTTTTCTCAATCCAGGGGAAAGATGTAATGGATGCAGTTATGTGGAATAGCATCCTACTATTGGTGGGAACTTGCAAGATATTAGCAGTTTCCCTGACATTTCAAGTTCTCTCACTTTCTAACAAAAAATACACAAGACACGATCAGTATTGCTCTCCCAGTCCTTCCCTCTGAATATATATGGGATTAATGTCAACAGCCTACTAAGTCATCATGCCTTATAAAGCAGAAGGGTTCTCCTCTCATGAGACCTTCGGGTCATCATTGTGTTTGGGCTGAAGCAGATCCTCCATTCTAGGAAAACTTTTATTTATGGGATTATGTGAAAGCAGAAATTGCCCTCTCCTCTGCCAGCCAGTTGGTCTAGCCCCCACAGCTGATTGCAGCCTTTTGTAACCTGCCCCCCAAGTCAACTAGGTTCTAGACTGAGTAGGTAGATTTTAGCATGCTTTAACTCATGATAGTGAGTTTATTTATCAAAGACACTTTCTAAGGTTTAATATAATTAATGTGTTCTCTTGAGTGCTTGACTGACATATTTTTGCCTTTTTGCATTTTTCTTATAAAAGTATCATTATTATTTTTTCTTCAGAAAAGAAGATACAGAGAGCTTAGGTGACAAATTTTGAAAAAACGTTAATCAACCCTCACAAGATGATCTTTGAATTCTACCAGAAACACTACTACAGGGCTCCTATTATTTTATGGCAGTGAAGCTGTTAGAGTTTTCTTACTTAGTAATAAGGAGGAAGATTTGCTGTTACGCATTGTCTGCTTAACTCTTCACAGCAATGCAGACTAGCAGTAAAAATTTATTTTTTACTGGCCAGTTGATCTGGTTTACAGGTCATTTGTTCACGACTAGATTTGCAACCAGCAAGCAGATCACACCCGAGACTATTTTACAGGACATATACAGCCTTTTCACACTCTGTCTCAGCTACAGTCCACCATGGGAAAGGGTAGCACCGTCACCGTCTTCACTCGAGTTTTAGAAATGTTTTTCTCAGTCTTCAGCTGGATCTCTTGGTCAAATTGAGACTGGAGTGCTGTGGCAGTCCTGTTGTCATCCTACTCTTTGTAGTATACAGGAGGATAAAACCACTGATACCATCTCAAGAACATGAGCAGGTGAGCAGGAAGAGGACAGCAGTTCACGGTTCCCCTGACATACTTGAGAGAGGCTCAGAACAACTGGCAGCAGGATGTAACCAAAGTCCGGGTCCTTCCTACACCTTCTGAATCGTTTTTTATATCCAGCATCAAGCAAGGGCAAAAGCACCTTGAGTCACCTTCCTTTCTTTGTCATCCAACATAGGCTTCAGCAGATCAAGCCTCCAATACATTCCCTTACTAATAACATTTTCCTGTCTCTCATTACAGCTTTTTTTTTTGTTTTTCTTTCATACAAGAAAGTGTGTTCCTTGATTCAGCTTAAGTGATGCAATTGGAATCATATCGTATGTTTTATAGAGAACCTTTCAGAATGGATTAAAATAAAAAGAAATGTAGTCTTTTTTAATTCTTAAAGTTCTGTAGGTATTAATTCTCAGTCTAACCATTTTGAGGCACAGTTAAACTTTAAAAATATAAAAAAATGAAGCATAAGATAAAGTGTTTTTAATTCTGTAGCTGATGCTTAAAAAATGATAATTATGCAGTGTTTCAAGTCCACCTGGTTATTTCTGTTACAAACCATTCCACAATATCTTTGATCTTTTACATTTATTGTAAGAAAGGAAGGCCTTCATAGCCCTATACTGAAAGCTACAGTGAAAGTTGTATTTACAGTTGAAGTTGAATCAGGAAGCACCTCATCTAGAAAATTTGAAGAAATAAAATAAGAAATTAAGAGAAAAAAAGGCGTATGCATTCCTTTCTACCTTCATACTATCTACAGTGCTATTAAAAATGAGCTGTAGTACTTCACAAAGCTTATATTTCCATTCACCACAAAACCCAAAAGGCAACATAAACCCCAACTTTGAGTTTCCACTGTGATTTATGAAACTTTAATAATGGCCTGGTATGGTATCAACTGATCAACTCCTCCGACTTCTACAAATTGTCAAACACATTCTCCTTAGCTCTGCTGAGGTTTTTTCTGCTTGAGTTGAAGTTGTTACAAGCTGCTGTTTTGGCCAGTGTCCTCCAGAGCTAAAAGCCCGAGTCTGTGTAACTTCTGCTGAAGAGGCAGCCTCTTCAGGGCAGGGCTGCCACAAACCCAGCATGTCGGTAGGATGGATGCAGTGGTAGATGCACACACGGAGTGTTCAATAGGAAAGGAAAATGGGTGACAAGTACATGAAAAGTTCATCTGGTGGCTGCTACCGTGGCTCAATGGTGATGAGCGATGCCCCCTGACTAATGGGCTATCAGCCCATTCTCACAGTGTCAGACTAAGCAATCGTTACAAAATCTACAGTGGGTTTAGACTCTTGTCTTTCAGATACTAATTTTAAATGCCCTCCCCTCACATGACAGAGATGGTCGGGGTGCTACCTTGCTTTTTGTAGAGGAGTTATCAAAAAGCTCTTTGATTTGATAGAAAATACCCCAGTGAGTTATACATCTACTTAATAGTCATCATTAACAAACGTATCAGTAGAGCTTTCCTAACTCCATCTAAATGGCAGGAGATAGCACTTAGCAGCTCTTCCGTATTGAAGATTTTGGCTGTGTCATAAAAGGGAGAGAGGTATACGTGGGAATTTGAGATAGCAGCTAGAAGTAGTGAAAGCTGGTATTTTTCCTTTCAGTGTAGAAAATCATCTCTCCGAGTTTCGAGGGTATTAGGGAAGTCTTTTTTTTTGCTGTTTTGGTTTTGTTTGTATTAATGGATAAGCCAGGGCAGATTTGTCATTGGTATCTCTGGGTTCAGTCTGGCTGAGCAGGGAAACATACAACAAAGAGAAAATTTGTTGGTGCAGAAAAGGACTCGAAGTAATTTAGATATTTTTCTTTCCTTTTACAAATAGGCAAAGAAAAGTGAAAATTATCAAAAGGAATGCTCCTTGGACATTTATTATTCTCTCTGTATCAATTAATTTTTCTAGATCACCATGAATAATTCAAATAGACATCTTAGTTTATATTCCATGCTTTGTCTTTGTGCTATTTAAATGCAATTCTCAGTAAGTGAGATTTAAAGCTTAAGAGTGACAAAAAGAGTATTGGTTTAACTATGGCTATCTGATGAACATATTTTTAATAGAAAAATCTGCATTTAGCTTGCTCCTAAAACCCACTGAAGCTAACTTTTCATTACAAGAACTTTATGTACATAACTAGAGGACTGAACACCTACTGAAGCTGATAGAAATGCTTTAATTAACTTCATCAAGTTCTAACTAATAATTACTTATGTGAAATACATGTATCTTTAATCAACTGTGATTTTGATTTATCCTTTGTTCTGAACTTTGGCGAAATAAAATTGGCTTTTTGAAGGCACAGAAGCAATGTGCAAGGCTGTATTGCTTACTTTCATTCTAAATCTAAATGGTCTCAGAATTGTTGTACATATATATTAATAATTTAGCTGGACTGTAACCATGACAATAGATGGCATATCTACAATAAATAGGACACAAGACTGCTTACCCAGGAAGAGTCAACATTTAGAATATTATCAGGATATTTGCAATACTCAGATGTGACCTAGGCATTCGTTATTAATGTTGTTTCTTATATTAAAAGCTATTAGAGTTTAATTTTTTTATTTGTTCTTTTCCTATTATACATTTGTCTATTGATAGTCTCATCCATTTAACGGTCATGACACGTATAAAAGGTTAAACCTGACAGTTATCCTTTAAATTATATTCCTTTAAATGCCAAAGTCTGTCTCTTTATTTAATCCTTCTGCTGGGGAGAATATTCAATGGGGAACTGTGTTGACTTGATCTCAGATTCTTCTTAGGCATTGTATTTAAGCCCATTCAGAGCAGTCAGTGCTGATTTTTCACTTCCTAGGATCTCACTGCAAAGCACTTCATATCTGATATGGAAATATTTGATTAAATTGCAACCATATTATCTGAAATTAGTGTTTGGAGTTCAAATGAGAGCAACCAGGTGCCCTGTCTTTTGCAAAACTTCCCATTTATTCCAAAATACTATTTTATTTGTGCCTGTTTTCTGTCTTTACTTTCCTCTCAGGAAAGTAAAGACAGAGAGCTCAGAGCTTTCACTCATTTCAGTCAATACAAAGGTGCAACAGGGCTGTAGAATGAGCTTTGTCGGCAATTTGGGGACAGTGCAGATGACTGTCATTGCTTGTTGTGGCATGTATTTCAGAGGAGTCAGATGAGAGCTCAGGTTCTACCATGTGCTGGCAATTTCTGTCAGATGGGACAGATTATTGATGACCTTTACTGCTTGGATGAAACCTAAAGGAAACCAGAAACTGTCAATACAATGTTGGGCGAAGGGGGGCAGACAAAGAGTTGCTTGGTAGTCCTAGGATTCCATTTTGATGTATTTTTCTGCATCTTTCACAGCCACGCTGTGTTTAGAACACTTCCTTGCTCTTTTTTACTATTGTTAGAACAACAAAATCACGACTATCTTTAAAAATCACATCGAAGTGGCCAATGTTAATGTTAGCCAAACTGCTGCTTCTAAATCTACATATATTTGTAGGTTTTCCTTCAGGATGTATGAGGGTAAAAACTATACTGTTAAAATATCCCAACTACAAAGACCGAAAATTCAGTGAATACAAATAAAACTAATCTCAACCTAAAATAAGAAAAAGGAGATAATTTCTATGGGCCACTAACAAATGGTGAACTTCAAGAACGTATGTCACAATTGCATGTTAGTTTTAACTCTGTAGTGCTTTAAATACAATTAGAGCCACTGCTGTAGATGGAAGGGAGTGGTGACAGGGGAAGAGGAGGGCTGGTCATCGTTGCATCACGCAGGCGAGATGTGACAGGGAAGTTGGTACCTGGTAATTTTGTACTGTTTGGGTAGTATAGCTACCTTCACACTGCAAGGAAGCAGTGGTCCCTCGTCTCATCTGTCAGGTACTGGGACCTTTTGGGGAAAACACCTACAAATCCTTCTTTAATTAGCTGGAACTCCCCTGTGGCCTAAGGGAAGCCTTACTAAATACAGACAAAATCTCTCTGAGATGCAGGGAAGTATGCTGTCTAAAGCAATGGAAACTTGGGCATTTAGGACAGTTACCTGTAAGCTGCCTTTGCAGACCTAAGACACTTCTCACCTGTGTGAATACTCTCCCTGCTTCAACTGCTCTCTCCTTTTCCCTTCCCCTTCCCCTTCCCCTTTCCCCTTCCCTTCCCTTCCCTTCCCTTCCCTTCCCTTCCCTTCCCTTCCCTTCCCTTCCCTTCCCATTTTTTCCTAAATCAGGACTGTTACGGAGAAGTTAAACACACAATTTCTACAGGTTTCATCGTTGTATCTGTCTCGGTTCCCACAGTCCAATGACATTGAAACTGAATTGATATTGAACATGGGGAAAAAAAACCCTGCAGAAGATTTCTGTATTATGGGTATTTAAAACACCTCACTTCTTGCTTGAGTTAACTCTGCTATGTGTTACATAAGTTCCCCAAAGATTTTGGTAATTATTTGAAGCACTGTCTTTTTGCATTACCACACCAGCTACGACGGTCCCAGGCACTTCAACTAAAAGCCACAGGATAAATTCTGTAGGGCAGCAGAGTTCCTCCTACACCTTGGTATCTTTGAAATTAATTTCCTTTTCAAATTTGACAGATCACAATTTTTGTTAGCCTCAAGCTAACAAAAAAGCATTTATTTAAGTGAACTTTTTTTGATTCTGCACTTTCCATCTAGAGATGGAAACCTAGCCCAGACTCTAAATGCGGTCTTTGCAAAGTACAAGGATTTCACTGTGCTTTCATAAAAAAGTGTAACCTTAGTAGAGGAATGGGGGTAATAGACAAAGGACACACATAGTAGTAAAGGAAGAAAGTACACTGGCTCAGAACAAAGACCGAAGATGCAGTCTAGTACACAGCACCCTCTGCCACCAAACAAAAAACACACAAAAAGATGGAGAATGAATGCTGCCAGATGGTGAAAGTGGTAGTTAATAGACTAAATCCTCTTTTTACATGAATTTACCTGCCCCACATCCGTGAACGACAGCATATTCTGTCTGGGAAAAATAGACATTTTATGACAAGCATTAAAATTTAGTATTAATTAAAATAACTTGTTCAAGCACCGCTTTTTATAAGAAGCACATATTGTAATAGATAATATAATTAAATTATCCAGATTCTTGGAAATAAAAGCATATGTGCTCAACAGATGACATTTTTAGTTTAAGTCTCTTCATTTTATACAATAGCAAACAGCAGCAAATGCAACAATAACATTCTTCTAAGATAGGGGCAGTATGGCAGCAATGATAATATTGAGCCTCAGTGACTGTTCACCCACATCAGCAAATGTCAGCTGGAAACCTAAAGGGTACTGACACAATTTTCATGCTCCCAGAAATGCAGATGAGAAAGCTGAACATCTTTACATGTATCCAAATCTGCACTACACGATCACGTGGATTCTTGACAAGTCAGAAAATTACATTCAACCGTTACGAAATTCAGTCAGTAAACAGAAAATGAATTATTCAACGCGATCTGAAAGAGTTTTTCTTTGAAGGGTGGCACTCATTTCTGCTGCATTACACAAGGACTGTTGCTTGGGGGACAAAGATTCTGAGGGGATTTTGTGGGTTTGGTTTTTTTTTCTGTTGTTTTTTTTTATTTTTTTTTGTTGTTGTTCAGCTGTCAAACTTATTACACAGGCAAAAAGGCTATTTGAATATTTTGATTTCTTGTCACCAAGATTAAACCCCAGAAAACTGAATGGAATCCAGTTCTTCCAGACTGGGGAAATCTTATTTTTGATCCTCTAAAGTTGAAATGTCTTGGTAGTATTTAGTCTAACAGTTTGTCATTTCCAAAGAGATTCAGTTTTCAGGTGCACATTGATAAAAGCCAGGGAGATGGAGAATTAGGTTCCTAGTGGTGTTACTGACAGGGCTCCTCCTCATATCAGACAGCCCAGAAAGAGGGGGGAATGGTGACGAGATCCGTTCTCTACCTGAGAGGACCTGAACCTGTATTATCCTCCTTCCCGAGCAGCGCTGCCCCAGCGCGGCATCGGTGACTCTGGGCAGATCCTCAGTCTCTCCAGACGGAGATGCTCCACTTTGTATTAGAGCACAATGTTTGAGCCCAGATGTTTCATGCCTTTGCCAGCTGCCAAGCACTGTATTCTCTCCACACCTCTCTTTCTCTAAATAGGCCACTCACAGTGAACGGTATCAGTTAAAGACATTGAGAAAGCCCCGTTCAGAGTGTATTAGGGAATAGTAAGGGGATAGTGCAACTCTTCAGTAACGCTATTTCAAAACTTCTCAAGAAGCTGGAGCACAGCATGCATCTCCCATTTCTCATCGGGATGGTCTAACTGCAGAGCCTAGCCCTTCTCTTCTTTGACTTTTATGTCACGTACACAAACACTGATGTGTTGAAACAATTCAGTTTGTATACATGTCAATTATTACTTTTTGATATTTTAAAAGCATTTCTGCTAAAATTACTTCGTAAATTCAACCCAAACTGGTCAGCAGGTTCTATATATTTTTGGCGACATCCTCCCAAAATGGTTTTAATGAGTCTTATAAGTTCCTTTGCACTGAAGCCACTACAGGAAGTCTTAATACACTCTACATTACATTCCTACTATCCAGGCAGAGTCTCTTTCATTAATGTACTTGCAGTTATCATTGCAACCCAGAATAAATCAAGAATTCATAATGCTCCATTTCTATTCCTGTCTTCCTCAGACAATGATCATTCTGATAATCTTTCTTGATAAATCACTGGCAGATAAACCTGTTGCAAGTTACTCACAGACATGGTTAACTAAATTAATGCAGTCTGATTTTTTGCTAAAAAATCTGATCCTGTTTCTTTACTGCCTTCTCTTGTGACAGGTCAGGTCTCCTCTACAGCTATCTTCTCTTTTTCTGACACAAATAATAATAAATAAATAAAAAATAATAATAATTAATAATAATACTGCCATAACTTTTCAAACTGCCCCACCCTGAGGTCATTTCCTCCTAATTAATTGGGTCTCAATCAAAATTAGCAATCAGTTGATGTGTTTCTCTTAGAATAGATAAGTGAAATATTTTAAGCAAAATACCTCACCTTTTTTTTTGGATATCATTTTACACATGACATTCAGCAAGCTGAGCATGTTTGGATAATGTGGAAAAAAACCCCAAGGTTTCATTTTATTTCAAGAAATAAATGGAAGTAACAATATGTTTTCTTCCCTTCCTCCAAACATGGTTATAACACTAATCTACAGCAGTGTATGGAAAATATTTTAATGTTTAATTTTAAGGATAATGAAGTTAAACACTATATGTTGTGAACCTGGAAAGACTTCAAAGAAGTACTTTACTGGAGAAATCATCATCCAAAAATAATTTATACAACCAAATGCCCTATACAGGAGAAAACCAGGTAAGAAACAAGGAGACAATCTAGTAGTTTTAGTACAATGAGTGTCAAAAAGGAAATATATTGTCCTAGCTGGAAGCAGTGTCAGTCGGTGCCTGACAGTTTAGAAACCTTTGGTTTATAATTTAAGTTTATGAAGATAAAAAATCTGCTAGGGAAGGTAAGTACTAATTCATAATCAACTAAACTGGAATAGGCTAAGTGTTCTTTTAAAATCAGCAATAATATCTCTAGCTTTTAGAAAAAAAAGATCTCTTATCAATGATCCATCTTTGTGGAAGAAACAGAATTGCAACTGTCTGTTATGGTCTGCTTTTTCACTGTAAAGTCACCGTTTCATTGACAGTATACCTTCCTCTTGCTCCCGTTTAAGTTAACACCAGAATTCATATTGTCATTAATGGAAGCAGGTTTGGATCTTAAAATTTCTATCTTCTGAGAATTCACAGACTGTAGCTGTATCACAGGCAAGCGAATCATAAATTCATTCAATAAGGGATTGAAAAAAGTACAGTAGCAGTGAAATGATATCTAAAAAAATTTCCAAAGTGTCCTGGCTAATTAAGGTGCTTAAGTTCTGCGTTCAGAAGTCATAATCCTACTGAAGAACCTACATCCTGTGTGACTTGAACGAGACACAGTTTAGATTTCCAAATTTATATAGGTGATTAATGCTCTTTGAGTAAAATCCTATATGCTTGTATTAATTTGAAATCAGGATCCAGTCGTCCAGACAGCTGGGCTCTATCAAGGTTCACTTGTGTGCTACTGGGTGGCCATGATTACCCAGTTCAGGGGACTTGATGGAGCACGCTATGGTCTGGCCGGTGCCTGTGCTTTCTTTTCATGGAGGCAAGAGGAGCAGGAACAGGGGAGAGGAGGGCTAACTTACACACTTGCCCTGCTATTCATTCAGGATCCAGTCAGGGCACATTCCTGGACTGGAAAATATTCCCATAAATATAGCTTATATTTAAACATCTTTCTTTTTTTTCCTTTTAAAAAGTATTTGGTGAGCACACATACTGACTGATACAATGATCACTAGCTTAATGTAGGTTTAAGCAGTCCGAACACTTTCTAGTGGCAAAAAAAACATAACCCCAAGACAAATTCTATGTGTGGAAACAGGAACATTCCTCCTATTCTGGATGCTCTTTCATAAGACTGAGGATTTGCCACGAGGAGAGGCAAAACAAGAGACTACCAGCAGAAGTTAACTTACATTAACTTTGCCCTGTGCACGTTTAATCTATAGAAATTTCAATGACCTCCCGAATTTTGCTTCTAGGGCAGTAGCCACTAGAGCAGGAGTCCTTGATGGTACAGTTCTTTGGGAGATGAGGATCCAAAATGCAACCTGAAGAAACAGAAGTTTTATGTGTGATTGCTTTTAGACCCCGACGAATCCTGTGAGAGCCCCTTGGACTGAAACCACTGCTCGTTCTGTGGGAACACAATCCCTCTTTTCTCCCTACCAGAACAATGCAGCGGAAACTCTGCTAGGAGCTTGCCATGGAATTTCCATTTCCCCATGTGGGATTTTCCTGTACGGGACTAATCTGGACAGTTAATGGCTTCTTAGCTGAGCTTTACCATAGGTTCAAAAGCATACGAGTGCTCTCGTGGGTGGAATAGCGGGCTACTGGACGATATGAAATATTTCCTCAATGGAGGCATTTACCAAAGCCTCTGTAGGACTTCCACGAATCCATGAAAGCCAAGTCTGAAAATTGTCATGCTAATTTATATAGATGTTTTAAAAAAGAAGTCATGGAATTCCATACCTCATATACGTTAATTTTCCATCCTACAGAATAACTTTGGCCATCTTGTACTTCAGTGAAAACCACCTCTGTAAGCAGAGTGTGACTGAACAAGGACAAGCATAATGGAAAGTTTCATTTCCAAAATATAATAAAGTTGCAGGAGTGGTGAAGGAAGTGAACATTACTTGCACTTATGGTACACTCATTTATGCTTTTACGAATATGAATTTATGTTTTCCTTTTATGCTGCCGTTGGTATAAATGAAATCTACCATGGCGTTTAAAACGGGATTAAAATGCTTCTTTTGTTTCTGCTTTTGAGTCTTGTACAGAATAAATTATGTTTTAATGTTGCTATTATAAATGTTTATGATGGATAATACTATGCATGGGCCTAGTCCAACTCCCACTTAACTTGGGGGAAAGATTCCTTTGATGTTGATGGGAGCTGGATCAGGCGATCGATATGTCTTGCTGTTCATATACACTAGCGTAAAAAAGTGTTAATGCTCTATAAATTAGCAAAGATATTATTACCATCTGAATTTCCAGCGTAGCTATATTACCTAAAACAAGTAGTTCCATGAGCAGTGGAATTAATGAAGCCTAATTTTCTATAATTTGTAACTGGGGGTGAATTTCCAAGCGGATTCCCTTATGCCTGGCCATGATTGCACTCAGCCTGCAGCCTTTCCTGCCAGGAGAGCAATGTCTGCATCCCCCTCGCCTCCCTGGCCGCTTATTTTCATAAGATTTGTAGAAAATGAATACAGACGGGTCTTCTAAGCTTCTGTTGCATTTGGGTTAAAGTAGCCACCAGGTTTACTAGGGGCTGGCAGATAGGTGACACAAAAGCTTACAAATGTTGCAGTAGCAAGCCACATTCCTGGGGAAACTGGACTAAAAGTAAAGCAATGCACACACTGGACTTTGTATCATCAGATGTTGATAATGTGCTCAAGGAACAGTTAATAAGAAACCACAAAGGTAGATTTAAAAGGAGTAAGAAGTAATCTGAGTTTTAATAAGCAACACAGCTCAGTTATTCCCATAAGCACAGCTAGGTGCTACATAAACCTCACGACTTCCCAGGGGAGGCATCCTGTTCCAGTGAGACCCCGACGCTCCCAGGAGCTCCCCAGCGTACGGGTGGTATTTGAAATACTTATGGTACTGGTACATGTCTTTGGGAGCAGGTGACCCCCCCAGGAATTAAGACTTGCCTTGTAAGCTAGAGCAGAAGGGGAACAGACCTTGACTTGGTTCTTCCCTCTGCACTTTGGTAAGCAAAGCAGGGAACGCTCTTATTTCATTCCTGGGGAATGTACTCCTAAGAACAAGGGGAAAGTCCTTAAATGAGCCAGAGGAGGGAAAGGAAGAATTCATAGCGTCAGACCTTGTGGTCTTTTTTCATTCTTCTTCATTCTTTCCACCCTCCAAGTCTGCATTTTCAAAAAGATTTTTGCAGAAGTAATAGTAAACACACTGGGTCAAACTGACCGTTGGAATTGACTTTGCTTCAGTTATTCTGGGAGGAATTTGATCCTTACAGTTTTTTAAGTGAATTGCATTAATAATTAATAATTGAGAACAGATCATAATGTTTCATAAATATAACAGCCTTAATTCCTACATATTTCCCCATTACGGAGCAGAATAAATAATATTGAAATCGATGTATTTTAGGTAGAATCAGTACTAGTATTCAAAGTTAACACTGCATAGTTCTTTTCATTACAATTGTCGATAGCTTTGCCAATATCAACAATCTGAAATGAAAATTTCTACATTTATGGTCTGTTACAAGCAGATTTTATATTTTAACTTAAATTCAAAAGAAAAAATAATGAATGAAAGGTAAAGAAGTATCTGTGAAAATGTTCTGTCATCTTCTCTTCTCAAAAATTAATGTTTCGTAAAGCTCTACCGTCTCCATCAAGATTATTTTGAAAGACAGAAAGAACAGTCCTGAAATTAGACAGACGAATGTACCGATGTGAGGAACATCCAGGCAGAATCGTCCATACTGTAAACCTTTAAGAATATCGTTTGTATATCCTCAGTAGAGTTTGTTGAAGGCTGGCTGATAAAAGTCTCACAACTTCTCATTTGTACTTTCTGACTAAGCTCTTCAAGTGACTGGCATTAATTTTGTGCACATGGCATGTCGTGTAACCTTTGTTTGGCTAATTTGTGTGCCTAATTTATGCGATATCCCTCTCCACCATTTAGGGTTTGAAATAGATAGTGGATGAAGCAAAAGAGCTAGAAAGAAAGAAATGTTCTTTTTTTACTTCTCTTTACCAAAGCAAGACCTGCAAAAGCTTTATTTTGCCAGGAACTTTTGTGCACTGTAGAACACAACTGTTATAGTGCATATGTTCAAGTAGGTCAAATCAGTTATTTTAATCATGACATTTTATCATTTTGCTACTTTAGTATTCTTTTAAGGCCATTTTTATTTGAAATCAAGTGCATCTGATTGCTTTATGATCTACTACTTCAGTTAGCAGAACATAGTTTACCTGTGGCATACATTATTTGAGAAATTAATTGTTTTCTAAAGGATGTTAGAACTCATGATGCTCTTGGGAAAAATCTTTCTGTGCCCTGTTGGCTGCTTAAGAAGACAATTTTTCAAAATTCTAAGTAAGTCAGCATTTTTCTTGCAAATCTTTTGCTGGGCATAAAATGCAACATGTAGAATGTTATATGCTGAATACAGTGGTCTATTATTCATCTAGTACTCTATCATCTTATGAAATTGCTGCCATATTTTTGTGACTGTGTACCCACCCTGCTGCAGAAACCCTCTCAAATTATTTTGTCGTGTGTTGTTTCTACAAGATGAATGTCAAAATAGTTTGAAATCAATACTGCATGCTCCATCACGTAGGTGGTATCCAAAAATCTCTTCCAAATTTAGCTATATGTTCTGTAGTATCTGTTTCGCAAGTTCTTAGCACCTGTTCTCCTTCTGGGAGTATTAACATTTACTTCAGCAGGAATAACATCCGGTCCTGTATTTGTTGATAGCCCCACACGACATCAACCGCTATACTACTAGAAGAAACAAGTATGTACTTCCTCCATCGGAAGAGATGAGGAGGACATACTGGCCCACAGATCTTTCCCATCTTAATGATGTGGGTATTTCTATCAGACTTAAAGAGTCCACTACTCTGGGTAAAGTGGGGAGGATGCAAAATTTATACTCCTCTCTGCGTTTCTCGTAAAAACAACAGGAGACAGAGAAAGAGTTTGCAGAGTATGGGTTTCGTAGGTGCATTATGCAATCCGCAGTGATGTTTTTGTACCATAGCGCACAGCTGATTTGGGAAAAGACAAGGGATGGCCAGCGAACTCGTACACAGTCTACCTCTGCCACCGTGGAGGTCACTGCAGCTCTGGGCTGCATTGTGGAGCACTGAATTGGCTGTTGCTTGGTCAGGCTGTGCAAGATCTATTCTTAGCCACTGACAGTACACTGAGTCGCAGCATTTGATGCTTAGCAATTAACCGTGTTAATGGAGAACTGCACCACTCATCAGGGTGCAGACCTGCACACATGAATGTTTGTGCACAGCTATTGTGACCACTTATGTGATCAGAAGAGTTTATGTGGAAATTATCAGTTCGATGTCTACCTTCGGCATATGAAATGATCACAATGCAGTGGCGGCTACAAATTAAGCCATAAAAAATTAAGTATTTCACAATAAATTTATACTATGTCCCTGGGCAAACCTTGATTTATGAGACCTTTGAGGTTTAAGTCCTGAGATTCTTTTAGCTTATCAGAGCAGAATATAATTTTTTCGCATAAATGAGAAACAGGGAAATTTAAGCTTTGCAGTTACTATTGGATCACCATTGAACAGACTGTCAGTCATTGCTATTTAAAAGCAAACCTGCTCTAACAATTACCAGTGATCCTGCAATTGTTCCTGCAAATGTAGCATTTTTATTAAACATTTTAAAGCACTTTACAAAAGAGGTCAGGATAATCATATCTTGATAATTAAGGAACTGAGGAAGAGCAAGAAACTGAAGAACTAAAAAACCAACAATTTTCTCCATGTTACCATGTAGGTAACATGGGTAGTACACGATCCCAGTGTGGGGCAAAAAGGCACAAAGAAGAGGCAGGTACCTGCGTTGGTCTTCCAACCACACAGTGCAATGTTAAGAGCTGGACAAAGTGTCCTTAACCTATGGAGGAAAGAAACAGCACATGCACTACCTCTTTCTTCCCCTCTCATCTCAGGATGAAAACCTGGAAAAAGTGTTTTGTACTTGCATTTTAAAGGTATAGTCTAGTCCTTAACATATGGTCTGAATTGGAAATACTTTGCTGAAGCTAATATTAGATTCTCAGGTAAAATTAGTTTACTTCTTTTTCTTTTTTTCTTTTTTTTTTCTTTCACATCTTAAAAAACTCCCCAAATTCTTAACTTTGAATGTAGAACCATTATTTACTATTAAAATTCCTGTATGCTTGAGCTGATAGTAATTTTTTCCCACTATTATGAATCTTAGTTTGGCACAAATTGACTGTATTCAGTCTATCCTATTTTGTTCTAGGTTCTCATTGCCTTAGCAGGTGAACTTTAGCTCTGATTCAGAAAAAAAACGAGGAGTGCAAAGGCAACTGTTTTCAAGTCTTTGCCAGGCAAAGCTAGCTGGAAGTTTTATCAGAGTAAGATATTCAGGATTTGACCCTCTGAGTAGATTTTATTTTCAAAGCAGGTTCCCAGAAGCCACACAGAAAAAGGAAACAAAGCTAAAATTGGGACAAGGTCAACTGGATATAGAAGTGACTGTAACAAACCTCAAATAGTTCTGTTATTTTTGTTTCAACTGAAGTTCACAGAATTTTTATTTAGAGTCTAACCTAGATATTTATACAGGAATCAGAAAGAACAACTTTTTAATGACTGCCCAGCAGGAAGGTTATATTCATAACTGGTGTTAACTTCATACTTGATGCTGACAGATACTATTATTGCCTTAAGCATTCAAAGACTGAGAAGCCTCCCTCTACCAAGGGTATAACATATTAGAAAGTAAGAGACTTGGAGAAATCTTTTGAGCATATTTTGTAATTATTCATTGCTTGTAAATATGTATATATATTATATATACATATAAACACAGAGAAACACATGTACTTTATCAGAGAAAGGCCCAATTCTTTTCCGTTGTAAGGGCTTTACAACCAATGTGAGTAGGAGAAGGATCCGGTCCTATTTAAACATGATACAAATGCAGACAGTGCATATTTTCCAAGCAGAAACACAGAATTTCAAATCAATCAATAGAGCTAGTTCATCTCAATTAGAAAGGAAGACACTCTTTTTACTTTAGACACTCCTAAAGTAAATTTACTGTATCACAGATGGAGCAAATGCTTGCATACCCATGGTCTCCTCATGTGGGAATTCACCTCCCTTCCCCTGCAAAAAAAACCCTCAGAAACATTAGGTATCAGATAACGTAAATCACAGAGGTACTCAACTTAGAATTTCCTCTGTAGCTAAGAATAGAAATTACTGTTACAGGTTTCTCTGAGAAGGTGTCTGCGAATCAGAATTCACTTTCTGTCCAATCTAAAATAGCTTAAATTTATTTGTTCTCCTTCAGGGCATGTTACTTTAATATGAGAAATGCTGAAGAGCCTAAATTGTTCTTTATTTAGGAATTTTAGATCTTGGCAGATTTAATTTAGATAATTCCTCGATTTTGCTGTTGGTGTGAATATACAAAGAATATTCTGTCATTCTGACTTTCATTTTTGCGTTGATTTTATAGTCTAATTTTCATTGGTGAAACCCACAGGTATTATTCTCATTTATGTACATTTAAGTAAATACTAAGCAAATATATGAAATACATAAACAGGATACTAGGAAGATACATACACTTTGTATGCTTGTATTGAAGGCTGTTGTCCATTTGTCTGAAAGACGACACTTGAGAATTCATGCGACATGGAAAATACAGAGGTTTTAAATAGTGATACAGTTAAAATGCAAAACTCAGCCAAGGGCAGCAATATCCCTTCCAAACTGTTTTTAATAGTCGCAAACTGCCAAATCCTCTAACAACAGAATTAAGTCTAACTGACAGCTGAAGAAAAGTGCACCTGATATTTAGAGATAAACATGTATCATTTTCAGTGTCATAAAAGGTAGGCTAGATCTAACCTTCAGCCTGGATTCGGAATGTCATGGTACAAAGGGAAATAAAGTCTCTTTTCGTTCTATCTTGGTCATGATCATGCTGGCTAAGCCAGGAGCTGGCTCTGAGTCTTTCTTAAAAATGGGAGCAAAAAGGCAATTTAACAGCATCCTAATTGCAAAAATGCCACAATAGTCTTCATGCTTTGTGAATAGTCCTAATGACCCTGAAAAGATGGGTCACATATAGAGCGTCTCAGCAGGACTACTCTTGTTCTTAAAATCATGAACCTGTTAAATTTGTTAACAAATTATGGTTCTTATTGTATAATTACTGAAAGCTCTTGATCCTCATTGCTTAAAACCCCAGTAATGTGCAAAGGTGGGGAAGAAGAGATGGCCTATTTTTCCCATTTCACAAAGGGTAAACTTAGGTGCAAGAAGACGGACAGTCCTGCCCAAGGCTGGGCAGGGAACCCTTGGCCAAGCCCTGAACTCTTAAGTTCCATCTGAGTACTTTAACCTCACAGCTGTAATTTTAGTTTCACTGAAAAAGCCATTTAATTACTAATTCGATGTAATGGCAGCTGACCGAAGGATAATCTTCAGGTAATTTGAGAAGAGAGGATTTTTCTGCTGTCCACCTTAAAAGTGCACGGGTACATTAAACAATTAGAACTGGTAACAAAGGTAAGCCAAAAGCTAAACATAATAAGACACTGTTTTCAGCATTTCAAAAGAACTAAATACAACACATCAGCAGCTTCAAAAGCCTTTTGAACAAGTGCACTCAGAAACAACTAACTAGCAAACAAAGCTATTATGAAGATGGCAGTGTGGTCAGTGAACTTTTGGCATGTCAACTCTATAAAATGTAGGCCTCTAGAAATATTCCTCACATTTGAGTAAGTAGAAAAGAGGCAAATTTAGCAACAGATGCTGCTGACGGGGTATGAGGATTTGTTGCTTTTTACAAGGCTTGATAGGTGAGAATCTCTTTAAAAAAAGTATATTCCTTATGTGTCGCTGAAAGGATATGATTTTCCTTAAATTTTAAAGGATCAAGAATAATAAAGCGATCAGAATCTCAGAGACCAATGAGATAACTTTATCCCATTACTTCAGATTTTAGGTGAACTTTTGTTCTTTTCAAGCAATACAGAAACTGCTTAAACTACAATTCCGTATCATGGGATAGCTATTCTATATCCTATCATATATCATAATTTCTAGATAATTAAGATGATTCTATTGGATAGATAGATTATCCGTCTAATAACGTGGGTCAAGTATTTATTACATGAAAATGCATGTCCTTTGAAAATAAAAAGTCTTTTTGTTAGTTATTGATTTCACGTAACTGCACAAGAAGGTTTATAGGAGAAAAACTCCTTCAACCTCAGTAATAACAAAAGTTATAAGAAATAGGTAGGTAATCATGTCTCATTACCTTTGGGGAATGTCAGAGCAGAATCAGCATAGTTTCAGTGAACATACTGTTGGGCTGCTTCTTTCTCCTATCTTTCAGAAGGGCTATTTTATACCTTCAATAGGAAATCTTCACAGTTAATGTAGGATTGTAAAAATGCCAGATGAGAACATCAATTATTAAAAAGGATAAGGCATCAAGGTGGATTGTTTCTTCTAATACGACAAAAATTGCTAGGCCCACAAAATCTATTCTAAATTGCACTAACAAAGTCGATTTTCTAGGTTTTGATTCAGGAAAGTGATTAAGCACATGCTTAAAGTTAACTTTCCTGAACAGGAGGCCTTTAAGGATTAATATGGGCCTCTGGAGATGGGATACAGGATATTCTGAAGGAAGCTGGGCTCCCAAATAAAACAGGGCAGGAGCTATCAACTGGTCTATAACAGTCTCTTTTGTATCGCCAGACCTACTAAAAGAGTCACAGAAGCAAAGGCAAAGCAAGAGCCGCAGCTATGCCTGGTTTCAGCTCATGACATGTGCGATCTTGTCTTTCTGTTTTTGCTCGTTCCTGGTTCTGAATCTGCGCTGAATTCAGACCAGTGTTGCTTGTACTATCTGAATATATTCATAGTTTTAATAAATTTTGATGGAAGTTTGAATTGTTTCGGTACTTCTATTTTATTGTATCCTTCTTTATAATTGCATACTTTAGAGATACATGCTCTATTCATTTGATTTCTGAACATCTTTTTTTAGGTGTTGCATGGATTCCTAAAATAGGAAAGATATTGTGTACGCTTATATCATTGGAACAGATCTGTTCAGCATATTGTTTCATTAAGAATGGATCTGTTACACAATTTTCAGGGCAATTACTGCAATAGAAGCCCTTGTTGACTTTTCTCAAGTTTTTTTTCCCACTTGATTTCCTATTTCTAAAATTAGATAGCTTTTTTTATGATGTCATGGTTCTCATAAAACCTTCATAGGGTTAAGACATGTTGACGTGAAATGTTAAAAAAATACAAAGTTGAAATAAAATATGGCATGCTGATACAAAATGCAAACTATGGGCAACATACTTTAGATCCCAATAGTTAAAAATATAAATATAGCAATAAATGAAGGGAAAAAGAGGAGGAAAAGGAATTAAGATTAGAAAGCAAATCAAAGTTGATAAAATAAGTTTAAAAGGACAATGATTTTCCTCACTGGTATCTGTGGATCTAACCTAAAATAAGCTGAGCAGTCACTTTGCTGGAGATAAACAATTAATTCACAATGACAAATATAACTATTTTTTTTTGCTTGAGGTTTATCTGCAACAGATAACAGTTCCCTCCCCAAATCATCCACAATGGGAGTGTACCCAATGCATTTTTAAATTCACTTACGGGTCACAGATAATTTGCACAAGTATCATTATTAGATATTTAAACTATGAGCTGGTTTGCTCAGTTGAGTAAGCACGATACATCACACATTATTCATGTTACCTGATTGGATGAGCATGCAAGCGGTTTTTAATAAAATAATAAATGGTCTAAAATCCAATTCTATGAGCTCAAGCCTGCATTTTTTAAATTCAGCAAACATGAATGTCAGTAAATTTCAATGGCCAAATATTCACAGAAAATATGTGCTGGGGCTATTTTCTTTTTCTCCCCCCCCCCATCATGTTTGTGATGGAATATTTCTAGAGTTTTTGCAGCAATATCCTGCCAAGCTTTCAGCTGCTACATAATGTCTCTTTTTGCATGATCACTGTATTAGGCACAAGCTGAAAGTCATTTATGGGGAAAAAAACCCAATGATGAAACAAAAAAGAAAAACAGAATACATAGAAGATATGAACAACTTCATGGATTTTTTACAGTACTTTGAAAAAATAGAAAGCAAACTAAATTGTTCAGACTGATACTGTATTTTGCTAAATATGGAAACAAATTAGGGATAGAGAAATTCAGCAAAAGTAAAAAGTAGCTACAGCCTTTGAATCACCAACAAACTGAACTATGTAATTAATGTAAAATATGTATGCATTTCTGTGGAATGTAAGGACTGAAATGAATGAAAAATGTGGAAGAAAATCTAGGGCAAAAGTTCTTTTATTTTTTTTCCCCATGAAATATTGTACTTTATGGAAGAGGTTTTTTTATTCATTGCTCTTTTACATAGAAAAATACTTTTCCTTTCCTGTAAAACTGTTGAAGAGTGGAGAGAATTGCACAAATCCCAGGAGTCCTAGAGACTCCTCCTAGTCATCATTGAGAGCACCTAAATTTGACACCAGCTTTGACTCTCTAGTGCTGCCGTTTCATGGCTGGCTTAAGTTGATCTAAACCTGCTGCCCTGGAAAGGAGCAGTCCTGCCTTTCCTCTCTCCATCCCATCCAGAACTGCTCATTCCTGCCATCTCCCTTGCACGAGCTATAGTGATTTGTGCAGTCATGGGACATCAGGTCAATCCACTGACGTTGCTTAAAACCAGTAATGTTTTTCCAAGATTAACTTTAAATTGATTTACCTTGGTAACAGAAAAGAAGTAGCAGAAATGTGGTGAAAGCCGGACTACGCATCTCAGCATCAGGCTGGTTTTGGATCAGCTTAAATTCATCATGAAACTGAACTCCAACAAGATTCCTAAAAAAGATGATATGAACAGACAGCTTTTGGTTTCCTCACTTGAAAAAAAATGCTGATAATATGAAACTTCTCAGCCAACTCTGACTTGGGCTTTTATTCACTTTTCTTGCCTAATAATATTTAATGTCAAGGAATATATAGAACATAGTTTCTGCTACATCTGTTGAACATAAGTTCCAGAATCATATTTACCTCCTACTTCCTCTGCTACAGTCCCTGTTTTCAATCACTCGCTTTACCACGGTGATGCACTTTATATCACTGGTAGATATTACTGTCAAGACTTATATTAAGATATATATATTTTCCTATTTATATCAGAAATCATAGTTCAACACTTAATAGAAAAAGAGATTCCACTTATGCTCCCAACAAACCCTCTTAAAACCTCCTCATATTCAGGCTTAGATGTGATTCTCCATCCTTACCCAGAATGTTTTTCCTCGACAACAAGCAACATCATTTTTTTCACCATGACACAGGCCCGTGTATCACTCAGGTGTCTCTGGAGCTGTGCAGTAGTGCTGTGCTTAAATCCTGCAATTTTTTACATTGTAGTGTCTCTATAATACGCCGTTTCTTTCCACCTTGTGAGTTACCTGCTACAGCTCAAAACTAGTTCTTTTTTCCCCTCCAAGCTTGACAAAAGGAATCAGATCCATTCAAAGCAAAGACGCAAAGACTGGTTTCCTCATTCTGGTCTTTGACAGACTTATCCCCTCCTGTGCGCTAACACATGGCCTCCCTGTTCTTCAACCCCTGTAGTGCGGTGTCCTGCTCTTCCCACTCAGACTTCCTCCCACATTGTTTCTCCCACTCATCTCTTCAGATCAGGTTTAAGATCTTGCCTCCGCTTCCCGTCACGTTACTAGCATCTATCATCCGCCGTGAACACTTTGGAATACGCCTTTTCGGGCCTGCTTCACACACAGCGTTAGGTTTTGGAGGTTTTCCCTGTGAACCTGTGCAAAGTTACCATGTCATCTGCCTGTAAACGCTTCCTGAAAATTCTCCTGCGTGAAATCTCCTGCAAATCCCTGGAGAGCAGCTAGGCTCTCTCACCTGCTGTCAGTCCATCGTATTGATCAAACCGGCTTTACTGTTTCTCGACACTTCCCTGCTTGTAGCCCCTGTACCACAAGGGACTTGCTGTATGTACCCTTAAATTTAAAGGCTTTGGGGAATGGGCTATTTTCTTTTTTTTTAACATGGTATAGTACTTAGTACAGTGAAGTCTTAGCCTACGACAGAATTTGTGAGTGCTATGGTAAGAGGAATAAATGATGATAATAGAATAATAATTAAGAATAGAATAGAATAATAATTTAAGATTATAAAAAATAATATACTATAACCAAGATTAAATTCTTTTATTATTGCTTTAGTACTAAATTTGGGACCAGACAAATTTTAGTGCTTTTTCAAATTAAAAATCTCTTTATATTTGAAATTCTCTTTATCCTTTTAATAAAAATATCACAACAATACTAAAATGTTGGTAGAGGTTCTGTACTTGAATGTTGTGAACAGTGGAGAATGTACTTCGGGATAAAAATCACTGGATGGCACATGAAGAAAAAATGTGTTCTTCCACTTCTGGTACAGCCCTTAGTCACAGAAAACGGTCACGAATAGCTGTGAAAGTTGCTGCTGATATTATTACAGTAGGAATTCTAATTACTTTTTAGATTTATACAAAGGAGAGATCAACTTATTTAATTATCTAAGAGCAAAAATGTAATTAATTGCAATTAATTGCAAATTTTAAGTGGACGTGTGAATGGAGAAGAAAGACTGTTTTTCCCGACTGGATTGATTTTTTCTTATTATACCCCACCCTGAACACGCTCCGTAAGTCGTGTAACCCTCTGTGAGTGTACGTGCACGAGGCTGATTCTCTGTGCAGAAGCCCCCTTGCTCAACTGCCACTTTCTAGGAGAAGCGAGACACAGCAGCAGCAATCTAACAGAACGTTCCTTCATCAGTGATGCCATCAGAAAGAGCTGGTGTGTGACCTCAACATGGGGGCAAAGTCTTGTCCCCATGAATGGAATGAACTATGAAATAATTTGCGTTTATCCATCTGCAGCTCTTCCGCTTTCCCAGTTCAAATAAGAAATGGTGACGACTCCTCAGAGAAAGCAAAAATAGGGAAGATGCAGACATCCCATATCTTCATTAACCTCATTTTAGCAGATCAAAAAGATGCTGAGTCTAGAGAGCAGATGAGCTGGATCCATTTCCACATGTGCATTATTCATAGGGTTAGACCTGATTATGCCTTCTGGCATAAAAATCTAGTAATCCATGAGGACGGCCCTCATTCAGGGTAATCTGCCTTTTAAGGGCCTTCTGCTTTTCAGTCTCCTTTTAGATGCCAGGGAAGAGATGTAACGCTTTGGGGGACCTGCTCAGAGCTCCTTCAGGGCTTCAGTCCCTTCATGCTGGGCAGGCCAGGCGTGGCCTATGGCACAGAGCTTGGTGATGAAGCGGTAAACACTTACAACTTAATATATTTGCTGACGGGGAGCATGGAGGAATGATTTAACAGATGTATTTGTGCCTGCAGAAACTTATGGGCATGTTGATTAGCGGTGCCAGGACTTTTGAGCTGCTGGCTAACATCCTTGCCAAAAATCATGGAGCTCAGATTTACACGGAATATATTTGTCATTAGGGTTGGTATTCATCAAATGTAACCTCGGTATCTTGTATTACTAAATGTCTTGATGCGAGTTGTTTTAATTTTTTCCAGAGATAACCCTGGAATTATCTTTAAAGCACTCAGCGTTCAACCCCCTCTCCTGTTTTGCCTTTGCTCAACTCCCAGCTCTCTGTGTTGAGTGTGGTTGGTGACCTTTCTAAAGAAAGGCACCATTGCTAAAAGTTCCCACACTGGTGGCATCCATACTGTTACGGTTTGGAGGTAATGGGTTTTTTTTACTGTCTAAATATCATAAAATTTTTGTCTTCATAGAAGATCTCACGCTGCTCTAACGTGATGTCTGCAACTTAAGGGGGTGGCCTCTAAGAGCCTCTGGCATATGGGTTTTATGTATTAGGGTCTGTAGAGGAGATACCACTTGCAGAGATTTACAGTGTGCCAGGACTGTGTGCCAGATGGTAAAAGCCATATGAGTCGCGGAGTCCTTAGAGATATTTTTTTTTAGTTTGTTTTTGTTTATCATAGAGAATACGCTTCTGGGTTCATAAAGTTTCAGCATGTTCTGCCTACTGCGTCATGGAGAAAAATATTAACTCTATCCTGAATCCAGGCCACCGGGAGTTATAAAAATAATATTTAAAAAAGGAGGTAGGCAGGCCATTTCCTGGGACAGCAAAAATAGTTGTTTTAAAATACATTCTTGCTATTTTGATGCTAGAATGAATAGGTTGCTATGGCTGTTATTCCCTGAAATGATTTGTTCAGAAGATAAAGCAGAGTACTTTGAAACAAGTATATTTAAACACCCTGCTTATCCTGCTCGCCTGGAAATGCAATATTATTCTTGCTATGAAGAATTACTCACATTTGGGTTTGAGCATATGTTCAAATAGAATCACAGAGGGGCTTCCCCCCCGTCACAGAGACAAATAGTTGGTGTAATTTAGAAAGCCGTTGCGATTTGAGGTCACAGGCCAGGCAAGCCAACGTAATTCACGGGACATGCTGGACTAGCAAGATTTCTGAGTGCCCCCCCCCTGCATGGGAGTAAGGCACACTGCATATGGTCTGTAGGAGGGCGATAAACCCACAACTTTTAGTACATGAGAACTCCTGCGATGAAAAGGACAGACCATCAAGTTATTTAACCGGATTGTTCATCCTCTTTGAGGCCTGCCAACACCGAATCTTGTGAAAATTCACCTAAACCCGCTATTTCTGCACAGGAGGGAAGACACGGGATGCACAGGAGTCTTGTGGGGATGCGGTCCCGAATGGACCCTGGAGGCAGTGAGGCCTACGAGGGCCCAGCCCTGCCCCGGGCTGCCGGCAGACCGCGGGTAGGATTACCCAGTTTGTTCATCGATTCCACCCCCTGCAAGGCAGGGGGGGTCATCCTTCCTCGCCGCCGTTTCGGCGGGGTTTCGGCAGCTCGCCCCCCGCCGCCGTTTCGGCCCCCGTCAGCGGCGGCCTCGGCGGCGGCCGCGCTCAGTCAGGAGATGGCGGCTCCGCCCCGGGGCGGGGTGGGCCGCCGCCATGTTTTCCTGTTTATTGTACCTCAAATAGCTGACCTTGGGAGAGACGCGGCTCCGCTTTGAACGGCGGCTCCTCACAGCCCGCCTCAGTGTTATCAGCGGTTTGTTTTGCTGGGTTGGGAGGCCGAGAGCCGCCGGACCAGGCCTCTGCCAAGTTCGGGATTTTTCCACCGGCTACGCGAGTTTATTTCGAGTCTCCCTTCGTAGCAAAGCCTCTCGACGCGGTGGGTAGGCCCTGGTTTTAAAGTTTGTATCCTCAGGGGTCCCTTAGGGAGCGGGGCGCTGCGACAGTGGTCAGAGCTGGCTCCCGGCTTCGCCCAGAATGCCACAAGGTTATATGAAAATGAAGTCATCTTCGATTCAGCGTGAATATCTATATTAAAATCCCCACTCTACGCCTTAAATCCGACTGAGTCACTTCAGCTAGGCTACAGCTACCATTGACAGTCTATGGATGCGATCCAGGGAAACGAGATATTTTGAGACCGGTGAAGGGCATCTCAAGTTTGTGTTGCTTACTGGTAAAATTATTCATTTTTTATTGAAACCTGCAATTCCTGGCTGAACCACGCTGTGATAAATAGGGGTAAAACGTGGCTTGCTCGAGTATTAATAGTAAGCTGCACGGCAGCTTTGTGTGAGTGAGAGATCAGTGCTGCTTGTGGAGGTGTCCCAGTCTAATCCCTGCCGTAGACAAAATTGACAGCACAGCTACATGGCGTGCATGGCAGATGAACTGCATGAATGCTTTATATTTACATTAGTAAATTCAAACTATAAATTGCTAGCAGCAATTCTGTTGCAGGCAAGGATGAAGCTTTTGGGTGCAGTTGGCTGTAAGTAGCTGAAACTCAGCAAAAGTCTTTCCTTCACTTCTTTATTTCTAAAACCTAGGAAATGAACTAACTTCCAGTTTACTTACTCTTTAAAAAAACGAATGCTGTGTGTTATCTGCCAATGAAAATATTCTGCTTTGCTCTCAGTTCTGTTTAATCTTGATCCTTGAAGGTGTTCTGGGCACAGCTTACAATAAAGCTCGGTATTCTGCCAGCGTTTCATACGGTTCACCAAAGTGCCCAAGAGCTAAACCCCTGTGAATGCCACCAGAAATAACCATGCCTTGTGCCAGTTTTCCTCCATGTTTCCTGATACATCTTAGTTTTCTTTCCCTTTAAGTACATTGCAAAATATGGAAGCCTATTAGTTTCTCAGCCACTTCAGGGATTTTTTTTTTCCCGCAAATCCAGCTAACACAGTTTTGGTTTAGGCACCTGGACAGTTCAATGGATGTGGGCATTTATGCTCAGAATGCAGTGACCACCCTCATTTTGCTTTTTGGACAAATAATTGTCTCACCTCTTAGTTATTTGGATCCAGTTTGCTGACTTAAATGTGCCATTTTACATACTTCAGTGTTTTGGGTATTTTTTTTTTTGCCTGTTTCTCTTCTTTTTCTCTGAAAACAAAGATTTTATCAGCCAAAACCAACTATTCCACAAAAAGCAACTGTTGTGGAAAGCACCTAGGCAACTCTGTCAGCCACTACCTAAAAAAGTGCCTCAGAGCTCTGAAAGCACTACACGGAAGAGGAGCTCCACACCTGTCTGTTACAGTTTGTCTGCATTCATCTTGAAATTAAAAGATATGTTTAATTGGGATGCTGTAAACCGTTCTTGGCAGAGCTGGAAATGAAGAGTGATACCGACAAAATAAAATAAAAATACTAAAGTTAACAAGAAAGATACAGAGCAAAAACTCTGGGGAGGGACAGTGCCAGATTTGTGGGGACAGGAGAATTTGCTAGCCATGTTGCTTAAAACTTATTTCAGGACCTCCTGAAGTCAGTGTAAAGATTTGTACAAAGGTAGGATTTTGGTTAATAATTGGTAAATACAGGATTTTATGAGAGAACAAAATTCAAAAATGTAACTGAAGAAGCAATTAAGTAAATGGGGAAAATCTATCCTGGCATGACAGTGTATTTTTAAATGCAAAGAGAAAAAATGCCAAAAGAAGTCAGGGATAGTAGTTCAGAAATTTACTTTCAAACAACAAAAATTGCACAAGCCAAAGTACACAGTGCTGAGAAGCTCCCAGTTAGACCCAAACTTGCAGCTGCTGATCTAAAGCATTAAGCCAATTTTTGATATAGCTCTGTAAGGCAGTTCGTACGCGGGACAGGCATATATGTGAATGATTCATCACACAGAAGCCCTTTACAACTGAGCAAGCAGGTGTATCCTATATTTCCAGAAGGGAACAGATCCATAAACAGAGGATCAAAGCAAGTTTATAGAGAATAGATCTTACCAAACAAATCAGGTTGGGCTTTTTTTGGTAGGAAAAACTTTGGAGCCGTTTTTCAAAAGTTTGTGCAGGTGATAGTTTAGTTGGGTAGAAGGAGGTTTTGGCTTACAGTGTAAGGTAAATATTTTCAAGGATCAAAGAAGTGGGAGATGAGGGTGGTTAAGAGGTAGCTACTCAACAGTTTTTAAATCTCTGAGTGAGCTATTATCCAAACAGGTATTGTGTCTGTGTTTGTCTACCACACAACTAATACCCTACCAATGAATGAAATACATGTATTCACTTATAGAATCATAGAATCGTCTAGGTTCGAAGGGACCTTTAAGATCATCGAGTCCAATGATTAACCTAACACTGTCAAAGTCACCACTAAATCACGTCCCTAAGAACCACGTCTACACATCTTTTAAATACCTCCAGGTATGGTGATTCCACCACTTCCCTGGGCAGCCTGTTCCAATGCTTGACAGCACTTTCTGTGAAGAATTTTTCCCAATATCCAATCTAAACCTCCCCTGGCACAACATGAGGCCATTTCCTCTTGTTCTGTCGCTTGTTACTTGGGAGAAGAGACTGACACGCACTTTGCTACAACCTCCTTTCAGGTAGTTTTAGAAAGCAAGAAGATCTCCCCTCAGCCTTGTTTTGTCCAGGCTAAACAACCCCAGTTCCCTCAGCCACTTCTCGTAAGACTTGTGCTCTAGACCCCTCACCAGCTTTGTTGCTCTTCTTTGGACACGCTTCAGCACCTCAATGTCTTTCTTGTAGTGAGGGGTCCAAAACTGAACACAGTATTCAAGCTGTGACCTCACCAGTGCCGAGTACAGGGGGACGATCACTTCCCTAGTCCTGCCAGCCACACTATTTCTAATACAAGCCAGGAAGCTATTGGTCTTCTTGGCCTGGGCACACTGCCAGTTCATATTCAGGCGGCTGTCAACCAACACCCCCAGGTCCTTTTCTGCTGGGCAGCTCTCCAGCCACCCTTCCCCAAGCCTGTAGCGCTGCATGGGGTTGTTGTGACTGAAGTGCAGGACCTGGCACTTGGCCTTGTTCAACCTCATACCACTGGCCTCAGCCCATTGATCCAGCCTGTCCAGATCCTTCTGTAGAGTCTTCCTACCCTCAAGCAGATCAATGTACCCAAATTATGTTTTGGATAAGATGAATAAAACACATCCAGAGACCAAAACAAAGAAGTTCCTGTTTTCGTGGTCTGCTTTCTCCTCTAGACTTCAAGAGGTATGGTCTCTAGCCTTCTGTCTCACCACACCTTTGTCCGCTAGCAGAAATGCCTTGAGCTTCTTTTGGAGGGATGTTGGTTAACCACTAGCTGGAGGTTAAGAAATTCTCCATTCATGTGGAGGTGAGCCCTCAGTCCGAGCGTTCTCCTTAATCAAGCTACTGTGCCTGGAGATTTGTCTTAAAAGCAGGTAGAAGGATCTGTTGGATAGTGTTTTAGTAGTCTTCTGTTTTGAGAAGAGGATTTTGGGATCGAGGCACAAATATGCATAAAACACAGACACCTGTGAAGGAACCATCAAGAGCAAGAGTGTGAGCCTGAATGCAGTTCCCAAGGGGAGGAGTGGAGTCCCTCCCCGGAGGACTCTCACAGCTCTTTCCTGGCAGTGACCCAAAGAGACACCGCTGCACCATATTGTAGCTGTCCTTGAGCACAGGCAGAAAAAGTCCCAGGAACGGGGCAGGGAAGAGGCTGCACAGCCCCTGAGTGCATTCAGGGCCCTGGCAGACTTCAGCCATCATCTGTCTCTGCTGGACATGAGAAACAAAATAACTGCACTACAATTTTTACTCTGTTCCTCAACATTTGCTTTATATACAGCAAAGAGGAGGAGATGTAAGTTTTCACTGGCACAGAAGAGGAAGAAAACGACACTCTCATTATGCCTGCAAAGGCCTGATAGGGCCTTCAGCCTCAAATCTGACAGTTCAGGGACAATCACATTGCAAGGACCACCTCAGCTTCCTGCCTGAACTAAATACTTCCTCTGGATCCCCATCATTTTCATCCTCGCTATCCCGGGTCCTTGAGAGTTCCTAGTTCTTTTGTCTGTCCTTGTCACAGCCACCTTCTCTCCACCAACAGTTTGCATCTGGTGCAGATGTCCCTGAGCTTTGTGCTGTGCTGCTCTGTGCTTATGGAGAGCCTCCCTTGAAATGATTTGGAGAGCCACTCATGCTCTCCTCCTTCAGATCTTTTGCCTTAATATTCCTCCTAAGGAAGGTGCGTTTAGAAAGTCAGCCAATTACACTAATGATAGCTAACCTGAGGGGCAGGTAGGAAGAGGGTTGTTTTTTTTTAGGTACTGTAATATTTCAATGATAATTATGTATTAACATGTATTTGTAAAATGGTTTAAATTTTATGTTCCCCTTTTTTCACCAATCCCTTACTGCATTTCTTAATTTGTATTAGCACTCTAGGTACAATCACCACTTGATTTGGTCTTAAAAATGTTTTCCTTCACTAAATAAAAGAGGTGGTTAAGAACATCTTAATTATGACTCCAATTCAGAAGAGCAGACAAATTAAGTATGTCCTAAAGAGCTTTGCTGGACTGGGACCAAAATTACAAATGCTACTTGTAGTATAATTTTTGCCTGTATGATTTTTTTTACCTTTTTCTTAATTGTAAAAAAAGGTTTCTTTCTCTGCCAGCAATTTGAGCAATGAGAGTATTTGCCCCATCAGATTAGGCTATGGGACAGTCTTTTAGCACTTTCATGGAAATTTTATTTCTCATTTGCCCTAATTTAAGCATCATCACTAATTTGTCATGAGCAAGAAAAAAGGTCTAGCCCACTGACAAAAATGACAATATTTAGTAGGTTCTACCCAAAGCTAACATGTCTATTGAATATGCTTCTGTGGTATCAGAACCTGCCAGCAGCCTGGTATTTCTTTAACTAGATATGCCAAAGAACTTATGTCCAGAACTGGAACAGTTCAAATACTCTTAAATCGTGGAAGAGAAGGCACTGAAAGAGTGTCGTGACTCAGTGTGCAGAATTACTTTGAATAAGTAGAGTTTTGAAAGAGCAGCCTCAGAAAATCTGCTGCTTCCTGAGAATGCAGTTTGTAACTTTAATAATTGCTCTGGGTGGTAAAGTGACAAGGAAATGAATGGGACTCAAATTCTTCACGTTGTCACAGGACACGTGACTGAGACAGAGATTACATCTGGATTTTGCAGAGGTGATTAATCAGTCATGTAGTTAGCTATAGCTGGTGATTGTCCCAGGTGTTCAAAGCAGTGCATAGCTTTGTTGACTGGCCAGGATATCAAAAACTCATGGAGTTTATTAGTTGTTTCTGGATTATCTGAAGAAATTGTTTAATAACAGTCCACAATTGTTTTGAAACAATTTTAGATACATTCACTAAAGCATGTTAGAACTGCTGTTTATCTCCCAGGATCAAATGGATAAACAAGGCTTTTGTACATACATTTGAAAGGGCACTGGAGAAAATGAAGTAGAATTTTATTTGCAAATACAGACTCTGTATTAGAGTCCACCATCCCAGTAACTTTAACCGAAGTCTTTCTGGACTTTATGATTTATTATAGATATGATTTATGTTGCACAGGAACTGGAGGAACATGGTAAAGGAAATAGAATCTGTAATACATGCCTCCCAGACATTCTGCATCCATCAGTAGGATATGCATAAAATTACAACGGATGAAACAATTAGGACAAAGGTGTTGTCAAGAAGGTGTATTACTGTGAGCATGGCATAGCTGCTTTTGGAGAAAGGAGCATAATGAGGAAATATATTGACCAGCTGTTACCAGACAAAAAGGTTTAGGAAGAGAAAAGTGTGCTGAAATTAAAGCTGATGGCCATGCAGTTACTGGGGAGGAAAATGATTATGCTTTTTATTGGCCTGAAGGGGATGTAAATGAAAATGTTACAGTGGAATGTGAATCTTTTAATACAGATGAAGAGCTGAGAATGAACAAATGCCAATTCCCCTCCTAACAAGGTACCTTCAGCCATAGGGCAGATACAGAATAAAACTTATGTATAAACATGTACTGGGAACCATGTTAGGCGTATGTTACGTGTGGTTCTCTTATTCACGAATCCATTACAATGAACAGTAATTAATAAATATATATATATTATATATGTATGTATATAGATAAAAAACCTCCTGATTTATGAAGACTTTTAGGTATCTGCTTAAACAAAGCATGTATTTAAGTCCCATTGAAGTCAGACCTGTGCTTGAGTCCTTTCTTGATCTGGGACCTTAGGCAGTTACTTTCCTTTTCTGGCCATCGTGACATTTCTTGAAACTGGCTTTCTGTAAAGGCAACTCCCATTTTGCAACACAGAGTCAATAGGATATGTTACAGAAAAGTATTTTCTCATGAAGACTTTGTTATTGTTCCCATTTTCTTTTATCTAAAATAAAAATAACTCATGCTGAAAATGCAGTCTGTGTATACTGGCAATTAAAAACAAATCAGGAAATCACTCTGCTATATTAAATCACACATGCCTAGTTATGATTTAACATGCTGGGGAATGAAACTAAATTCCACCCTCCCATGGTATTTTGTGACAGTGATAGCAATGATTTTTTTTTTTTTAAGGCTGATTGGAATACGTATTTAATGCCTTCAGTGCTTCAGCATTTCTTTTTCCCTATAAAGAACCATTTTAGCTGAAGTATCAAACACTGCTTTTGTAAACACTAGGCTTCTCATTCAGAATAACTTTTTTCCGTGCTTATACCATTAATGTATGCATTCAAAGATTCCTGTGGAGAGTGAAATTATTGGGTTGCCTACCAGTAAATGTATGTGGTTCCTGTTTAAAACGATGTTCCAGGTAACTTAAAATGAGAAATCCTGGAGAGCAGCCAGGTTTGCTTTTTCAAATGAAAGCAAGGTGTCTTGCAGTGGCTATGCTTCTTCAGTAAAAAGGCAGCAAGAGGAGACATTAAAAATAGAGAGGAAGTGAGGGAGAGAAAGGGTATGCGGTGACCTAACACAGCACACTGGATACAAGTAAGTTTTGCCTTTGTTTTCACTGAAGCAACCCTGCTGAAGTAACTACTGCTGGAATTAAGCCTTAATTTTTCAAGATATTCAAGAAACAAAAAATTAATTGATGCCACGGTACCTCAAAGTGGAGGAGATGCCCAAAAGATGCTGATGTGGGCCTTTCAGCCAAGCTTCTTGGTTGTTCACATCAAAACATGTTAGTTCACTTGTTTTTTACGGATCTGTTTCAACTGCTGTTTCTCTCTCTAAGCAGTGAGAGAATATACTCAGTTTATGTAAAATATTTTCTGTGAATAAGCATAGAGTCATGAGGCTGGGATCCAAAGAACCATTATACATGTAGGCAGTTGATGAAATCTGTTCTGGAGAATTAATATTGAAAAGGATGATGATTATTATTAATACTAACCTCTGAGGGAATATTCAAACAGGCCTAAACGTTGATAGCAAATTCATATGACTGCAATACAATATGGCAGTAGAAAAAGGACATGTAACTTGATGCTTCCCACAGAGAAGCTGTATCTGAGAGGAAGGAGAGAGCTGCAGAAAAGTGCCAACGCAAACAGTACCTGGAATTCCGTTTTTAGATTGCTGGCCAGGATGCATTGCCGGGTAGGGGACACCCAAGGAACAGCAAAATACCTGGGAAATGTTTGAGATAAGACTGCAGTCTGAGAACATGTTGTTTTGCTGAGAACGGCTGAAGACAAACATATTTTAAGTGTATAGATTTAAATGCCAAAGAAATGCAAGGATAAGAATTAAACAACATATGGAAGGTCTCAAGACGAGAATGAGAAGAGGGAGCCTGGTCTCAGAGGCACTCAGATACTTTGCTGGTCTTACATGGATTTTTCTCCACCTTTAACGTTTAGACTAGCTGCTGAGAATGATCTGACTGCAGTGAAGTATCTCAGGGCACTCGTCCTTTGTGATACTTGCAATTAACCTGGACAAAATATTAGAAATACAGACTGTAGAGGACATGCCTGCAGGCACGGGGGAATCATAACAGGCACCGTCGAAGCCTGTCTCAGTCAGTGAAGCGGGGAGGAGGCTTGTAAACTGGCGCACCAGTGAAGACCCTTGTTCTTTGGGTGGTATCACTGAAGACAGACAGGGCCAGCTTGCTGTGCAGGCAGAGTGGGCAGTAGCCAGCAGTAGCAGAGCCAACAGCTTTGCCTATGCCAAAGGGCACAAGGGTTGTTTGTAAGCGGAGTGTGTGCTGCATAAACAGCAAATTCCTGCCTCCCTCCTCCTCCTCCTCTGCTCTGTGGCTGAGAAAGGGGTGACAGTTTGCCAAAAGACAAGCAGCACTTATCCGTTTCATAGACACCTGAAGAAAGCTCCGTTGCTCCATCACAGTTTGACTCTCGTCCCCCAGGGTGTCTCCAAATCCTCCCAGCCCCACCATCTGCCCCACTGCACATTAACTGCCTTTAAGTCCTTTCACTCCGATGGTGCACCGAGCTGCCTCAGTCTTTCAGTTTCAGTCATTTCAGTTCTCCCTGTATAGTATGTTGCTTTGAGGGATTTTATTTTACCACCTGAGAGGCAGATGATTAGTCACATGAGGTTAATTTTTACTGCCGTAAAGGGACATCCGAGCTTATGATAGATAAGTTGGTATAGTAACTTTCACCTGGTGAATGTGAGCCCCAGGCTAGGTCTGCATCAGCCAGCAGAACAGCTCACAGAGAGCAAGTCTATAGACCAAAACAGTTAGAGTCCCTCATGTACGTGCTTCATGCATTTTGGGGGTTTGTACTCAGCTAGATTTCTTCTGGTACAGTCTAGAGGTTAAAAATGGCTAGCATTTGTAGTGTGACAGGTCTGTTTTAGACCTGCATCTTCTGGTTTAGCTCTGTCTGGAAGGAAACCTGTTTAGGCAGCTCTATAATGCAACTCAAAGCACAGAAAGTGGAGGTGATTTGAATTAAAACTGTGATGTGGATGCACCTTCAGGCGTCTATGATTTCCAAGTATCCTTAAGAGCCACTTCTAAGAGATTTGGGTTTTAAAAGTCTTTGGAAAGAACAAATTAATTGTATCCGTCAGTTTGCTTTTATCTGTCATTGTATTAATTCTTTCAAAGAATTTTAATAGGATAGAGAGACATGTTTACTATTACAGAAGCTGAATTGTTTAGTTCTTATCATTTTGTATTAATCTGTGGTGCTTTGCAGCTCTCTATTCAATTATTGTTCTCAGCTGTTTTTCTTTGCACTGAAATAAGACGACCATAAACAGATCCACAAACATAATAGTATTTACTGTGTAAAGCACATCATTTCAATCCATCAAGGGAGTAGAGGTTGTTTTATGGGTAGAATTTGGAAAGATCACTGCCAGTTTTTTTGTCATCCGAATATTTGTACCAGTTGTAACAGAGAACATGTTGCCGAATAGATGGTGAGTGAAATCTTCCCATTCAAAGAGACCAGGAGATCAGCTAATCGATCAGATACCGTGTCTGGAAGATGAATGATTATCTTAGAGGCCTTTCTGAGTATCAGTGTAATTGCCATGGCTCAGTGGGACAACAGCGAGCATAAACAGAGGAAAACAGTGGGTTTCCTGTGAATATGTAGGAGGTGGTGGTGGGCATTGATAAGAGTCAATAGAGGAATGAGCCAGGGTCTGCTGCTGAGGAATGCAGTGTTTGCTTGTCTCTTGTATGAGCTGAAACTGAGGAGGGAGAAAGGGCCGAGGAACTGTGCTGCAAGAAAAGAAAGACTAAAATTCTGAAGCAAGGACTTCTCTTGAATCTTAGGTTCGCACATTCTGATCAGCTTTGCAGCTTGTTATTTTTCACCCTTTCTTTGACTCCGAGCGATCATGTTCAGGTAAACAATGCTGCTTCTCAGAAAGCTGAGAGTTCCCAGGATATCCCTTTTCAGCAGCCAGAAGCTGGCGGGGCAGTGCGGGGGCCTTCTGTGCGCGCACGAAGGCTGCGGGTCTGTGAACTCTGGCTGGGGCCGTGGGTTGCCTGTCTGCCCTACTGCAGTGGGGTACCCTCGCTGTAGACCAGCTCAAAGGCGTCTTGCAGAAACAGTGATTTCAATATAAAGGAAGTTATAATTGTGAACACGGGAATAACAGGAGGGGGGCAAATACTGTTCTTGCCATGCAAGAGGTGTTGTGCAACACAACAAAGGAACAACAATAGGTTAAATCTGAACTATTGAGCTCTCAGTAGATGTGCAGGAAAAGATAGCACACAATAGGCCAGAGAAAGAAACATAGTTAATCCAGTAGCACCATCTTCCACATGCATTTTACATGGGGACAGCTAATGAATTTTGATTTTTTTAGGTCTGGTGAAGCCAAATTCTGAAAGAAAACAGGATCATTCGCATTTTCTCTCCAGCAGCAGGAATGTTCATCTGATAGCATGTGATCTCTCTTTGCCATCTGCAATGCATGATGGAATCCTCTTTAGCCATGTTTTAAAAGTATTAGTGAAAGCATGAAGACAACTGGAAAAAATTGTGACGAGAAAGTGCCAAAACGAATGAAGTAACTTTCTTTAGAAAACTTCTTAAGCAAGGCTTCAAGTGCAATTTAGGATATCACATAGAGGGAACAAGATACAGGACAGAAGATAAGCTTTCTTCTGGAACTCGAAATGAAATTGTGAACCAGCAAGGTACAGAAATATAGTGCAGATATTTCAGACAGGAGGTGCTGCAATGAAGTCCATGTGAATATTATATAGCTAATTACTTTTATACTTTCTGGGTGAACCTAATTTTAGGCCTTTTTTAATAGATTCACAAATAATCTTCCGGTAATATTCTTAGCTGTTCAGAGCATTTTCCTTTATTAAAGTTGGGAATCAATCGCTGCTTACCAAGCAAGTTTTGATTTCTGAAAGGCATAGCCTTATTTATTTATAAAATTCTGACTTGATTAAGATGTAAGGTGATATTTTTTTCCCAGAGAAAAATGTCAGACGAGGAAAGGTAAAATATAGATGCTTTTTTTGTTGGAGCCTAAGCCTTTGATTTTTATGAGAGGTACCGGTCTGTGAGGATGCAGAATATCTCAGGTCAGAGAAAAGGCTGGAACAGAGATGAAATTCTGGATTGATCGGAGGGCATTGATAAAATGTAACCACTTCCATGACATAGAGTTCAAATGGCTTTGTATCTCTATTTGCTTGAAACAAGTAATAAAGACAAACTAAGAAAGGGATAGAAAGTGCAAACAAAATAAGATTTAGCAAAACCAAAGCAATGTCTCTCTGAATTATTCTAGTTTTTTTTTTTTTTTATTTCTCAGCCTATGAAAAATATAACAGGCTTCTGCTAATACTCCTTCCAAAATACTCCATTGTCATTCTGAGAAAAACAACTCCGAACAACCTTGGACTGTCTAAAACTGTTTGAAATGAGTCAGCCAGCATTCACATTTTGGAACAGTTCACAAAAATGTTGACAAGCACTGAATTCTTCTCGCAAGTTTCTGATTTGACCGAGTTGGGTCTTTGCGCAGAGTTTTGGGGTTATAGATTGAAGTCTTTCTCTTTTTGCAGCCATCCAAATTGGCTGTTGCCATTGTCCCTGCAGCTCTCACATTTACAGAGAGAAGGCTACAAACTACCAGCCTGTGAATTGAGGAAAAAACGGGCAAGCCAACTTCTCTAGGCTGCAAAGGAGGCATCTATAGCCTGATAGCCTTAGCATGAGTCTGGTGTAATCATTCAGGCATTAAAAGTACTCAGTGAAAGAATAGTCAGAATGAGATGCATACTTGTGTGAAAGTTTCAATAGAGCTTTTAATGAAAATAATAATAAAAAAAAACTGCTTGGAAGGTGTTGGGGTGCTCACATGGCCCACCTTTGGCAAATGGCCTGGATAAAAACACCCTTAAGATAAGGAAGTGATGGCAGGTTTAGATTGAACATTAGGAAGAAGTTTTTCACTTTGAGGGTGGTAAGGCACTGGCACAGGTTGCCCAGAGAGGTTGTTGAGGCCCCATCCCTGGAGGTGTTCAAGGCCAGGCTGGACGTGGCCTTGGGCAGCCTGGTCTAGTGGGAGGTGTCCCTGCCTATGGCAGGGGGGTTGGAATTCGATGATCTTCAAGGTCCTTTCCAACCTAAACCATTCTATGATTCTATGATTCTATGATAGACAGTATGTATGTGTATGGAGCACCCAAAACTGGTAGGACGTCTACCCCAATCTTACCATCTGGATTAAACAGCAACTGGGAATTTACAAAAAAGACTTTTGAAACATAGTCAGCCTGAAAAGACGTGTAACAGCATCATGGAAATCTGTTTGAGAGACTTTCAAGAGGACGGTGGAGACCTTCAAGAGGAAACAGCAACCGACACAACCTGATTGGACACTGCAAGAAGTCACCCTGTGGGCACCACGACCTCCTCCTCAGAGCTGTGGGTATCCTGCACCCAGCCAGGAGCCTGATGGCATGGGGTGCAACAACCGGAGACTCCTGCTCAGGCTGTGCGTGTGTGCCCTCCTGGGGTGCTTTCTGCCCAGCGTGTGCGTTAGTGGCTTGTAGGGAGCAGCGTGGGTACACATGAAGTGACAGCACCCACATCTCCCTCTGGAGGTGTCTGCTGGGCTCCCAGGAGAGGAGAGCTTGTAACTCACACCCCTGCTATATATGTGTGTGTGTGTGTGCGTGCGTGAGTGTGTACCTGACCGTGTGTAGGGGGGAATAGGCCTTCTTGGGATTGCTCACAGAAGGGATTTCAGAAGCTTGTGGGTGTTTATTAGCATTTCATAAGTATGCAGCATTATGGTTTATCTGTTTTAGTATTGATATTGGTCATGAACGTATGGATTCACTGATTGCCAGTTAATTATGTCATTAAAAAGTCAATAAAACAGTTCTTCCCTGTGACAGGAGGGGAGAGGTGAAATCTTTTCTATTTCAGGAATAGGAGAGGATGAAGGTTGCCAAAGAGGAGTGGATAGGCAGCCTCACGTTAGTAATACGAAGGGAGTGGCAGAGGTGGATTCATGGGCTACACAGAAGAAAAAATCTAACCAATAGAGGTCATGTTTATGGTGGTGGTCCCTGCTGGGAAAATGAAGTTGAGGGGTGAGACCTGGAGAATTTTAGGACAAGCGCTGCAGAAGCACTCTCATGCATCTTGGTAGGGGTCTGAATAAAGGAAGCAAAGATGAAACCAGCAATTTTCCTGACCAGGTGGACAGATGATATGAGAGAGCTGCATTTGAAAGCGTTGGGAAGATATGTCCTGAAGAGCCTGACAAGATTAATGGAGCAACTAAAGTTGTCAGCTGAGGTGATGAACAGATAGAAAGAGGAAAGTCTGGGACTCAGTAAGGAAGGGACTCAGGAAAGATGCCCTGATAAATGATAGGAAAGAGCAGACATGGAAGGGCTCCTTTCAGGAGTAGAGATGAATCTGTTGTTGTTTCATGTGGCTTTGGAGAGAACAAATACCCCAGGTGCGGGCCTAAGCAGTAAGAGCTAGGTTGCTCCAAAAAGAAGGAACGTGATTGCTCCATATCCTTTGACTATGTCTGTACCACTGCTGCATCATTCGTCTTCATCTCTGCATGCAAATCTCCGGCAACCAGACTAGGAACTGAACCTTGAAAGAATTGTAACAGCATGGTAATTTTCAGGAAAATTAGGAAATGAATGGTATTGCTGAGAATGTACCAATTAAAAAAAAAAAACCTACATCTTTTTATGGCCATAAAATATATGGGGTGCTTGAATATCTATGTGGTGGTATTGTTTATTATGCTTAGATTGTAGCTACTCCCACTTCAAAATCTCCCACTTTTAATAACCTCCACAGATTCTTGGCTACACTGAAATATTACACTCTTGGACATTTTTTAGCTTCACCCCACTCTACCAACTGCAGGTAACATCTTTTTCCTTAATTTGATGGTTAGTAATCAGAGACTAATGATAGCATTTTTGACCAACAGTGAATTGGAAAATACTAGTTTTTCAGTATAAAACTAATTGAAAACTATTTTGTACATGTTGATTTGGAAGTATGAAATGGCTTACTGGGACTCTCAGTGCTATTTCTTAGTGTGATAGGATAAATATGAATAATTCTCAACCATTTTCAAGTAATTTAATAACAGGCAAAGCCCATTGTCTTGTAGTTTGATAAAGTTTTGCAATATGAATACGTAAGTGTGAATATTGAAATGATTTCCTTCGCCAGAATGTTGGAGAATATATAGCTTTAGATCATGGAGGAAATTTATGAAGAAAACTTTTGAAGGAAAATGTAGTATTGTGATATTTTTACATAAAGTGTATTTGGGAAGTTATGATTAGACAGGTAAAATAAAAACCCTTATTAAAAAAGTTGGCTCTTACTTTCACATATTCTTAAAAATCTGATGTCAAACTGGCAGTGACTTAAGTATTGTTAGAAGAAGTTGATTCAGCATGACTTTTGGCACCTTTTGTTCCGTGTCTGATACTTATTTGAGTTGAACACTTTTTTCCCTTTACCAGTTTTATAAAAAGTTTGTTAGCTTTTATGGCTCTTCCCTTCCTATCATAAATTAAAAGGCTTAGGGAGGAGTTGCTCCCTTGAGTTACTTCTAAAGTTCTGAAAGTTTTGGCGCAGCCAACTTCTTAGCGTTCAATAACTTTCTAAACAATACGAGCTTTCTGAGAGACCTGCAACAGCTTCATCCTGTAACTTCGGGACTGCATTTACTGTTCCAGGGAGGAGTTGCTTTTCGATTTGGCATGAGGACAGTGTGGTCTGATCAGCGTTGTCAAGTGTTTGCTGCTCGCAAGTTATTGGAATGGGTATGTAGCCAAGAAAAGTTGCTATGGTAAAGAATTGTTTTGATTAAAAAAAAATAAAATAGGGAGGAGGGCAGCACAGACCTACCACCAAGAAGAAGTCTGTTGTGATGATGTATTATGAATCAAAAAAATGTAAATACGGGGTTAGTAAACTGGCAGTTCTGCAGGCAGTGGTGATGTAGGGGTGAAAAAGATTAAGATAAAAAGAAGTGAAAGGAAGTGGCTTGGGAATTAATAAAGACATGATGGAAGATTTCATTTTTAGATTAGAACCTTAATTAATCTTCCATTCGTAGTGACTGAAGTATATCATATGAATGGTGGTAGTTTAAAAGGGAGATCAAGCTTTGGGGAAAAACCTAATCAAACTGTCTTCAATTGTTACACAGGTTTTGAGCCCACAAAGTCTTATTTTCTGTGGCAGTTTCAAGGCCTCATCCTGTGTATTATTTAAATTTGATTTTCAGCTGAAACAGATTGGCTTCATCCTAAAATTGCAAGGTTTCTCACAAAGTTAATGAAGTAGTCATCTTTGAGATGGGTGCCCCCTCTCCTCTCCCCCCCCAAGTCACACACATATAACTTTAGCCAGACACATAAACCATCCTCTCTAATTCAGTGATGGCTGTGAATCTTACTGGATCAGAGAGTGCTCCTTCTTTCAAAAATCTTTCCTCGTGCAGTGGGGAACCAAGTCTGATACAGTGACTGCTTGCTTGGACATCTGTGCAAATCAGCATTCATCCAATTTGCTGTCAACGGCTGGAAGTCATGCACATCCTTATCAGATGCTGTGCTTCCAGACAAGAAAATGCATCAATACTTTGATATTGTTTTCTTTTTTACCGAGCTGTTGCAGCCCTCAATGGAGAGTGAGGAAGCAGGAGGAAGAGGTTGTTGCCTTGGCCGGCACGGTGCAGGTGGTGCACTGGGGGTCGCTGCCCTCCTTACCAGGTGGCACTACAGGGGAGCAGATCTTCTTGTGAGATGCTCACCTCACATAATGGAGTCTGGGAAGGGGAAAGGAAGCACCCAGGCCAGAGGAGATGGGGGACTGGGCACACAGGACTTAGGCAGGCAGGTCCAGCTCTAGAAGCGGCAGGAATCTGTGATCGATCTTCCACCTGTCAGCTGCAGGAGATGGGGGACTTGGAATAAGAGTCTGGGCAGTGAATGCAAGAGAAGCACTTTGGATGCCAAGAGTGTAATGTTTATTGTGATAACTGCTGTGGTGCAGCAGTGGATAAAAGTAGACGAAAATCCGCACAACTGAACGATAAATAAATAAATTACCAGCAATACCCTGTTCTTACACAGCGCTCTCCACCCATAGATTTCAAAGTTCTTCCCAAAGAAGCCTGCCATTATTATTCATATTTTTCTGAGGGGGAAGCTGTGGTAGAAGACAAGGGAATGACTTCTCCATGGTTACCCAGCAAAGCAGTGATACACCTGGGACAAGGACACAGCTCTCCCAAATGCCAGTCTGCAACTGTGCGCACGAGGAACTCTGCCTTTCCACACGTGCTGGTGGCCTGTTCTTTAAAAAGGAGTGCGGATTTTCTGTTATTAAGAATCTGTCTCTTAATATTGCAAGGTAAATAATAGAAATATCCTGCTAACCTAAGAACTAGGATGGGCGGGTTTCATGCTTGAGCATACAATTAAACCAGCCATCTTCACAGTTACTAAAGACTTGACCATGAATGGTAAATCCATCTTGCTTTTTCATTCTGTGTATCCATGTGATTCTCTAATGACATCTGTGGAGGATCATTGATAGCCTGCGGCATGTCATCTCACCTTTGCAGATAATTTACTGTGTTGTTTTTTTCCTGAAGTGTTTGAGGAGCAATCTAGGACTGTTGCCTTTAACAAATTATCGCTGGTGATGTTGCAGGCTCAAAAGCCCAAACCCATCCTATCTTTCAGTGGAAAAGCAAAATTTGTGACTAACAAGTAGGCTTTAGGCTTTATTTTTCCAGTTGGCTAAAACCACATCCACAAAGGCCACTCCTTCTGATGGAGTGAGTCAAAGTGTCTCTGGCTGTATCTCCTGGCCATAGAGAATAGTATAACCTGAGTCAATATATGCCTGTGCACCAAGGCAACCAAAGATGAAAAAGCTATGTAAAATTTGCAATGAAACATTCCTACAGTCATCCTACTGTCAAAAATCATGTACAAGAGAAGGACAATTGATGTTAATAATTCATCTAGCTCTAGAAAGCAGTTGCTATGTTTTCCTTGATTTAAATCATAACTAAATGATGTCTGTCCAAGACTTAGTGTGCCCAGTGGGGAAGATGTAGCCTCGAACTGCCTAGAACCTCCAGTAAATCCATGGCTGCCTTAACACATCATTAACAGAACGGTTTAATACCGACAGCATTAAAAATGATCAGATCCTTTAAAGGCCAGCCAAACAACACACAAACTCATTTCCAGAACTGACTTCTACCTCTTTATAGTTGCCTTTCTAGTCCTCTCCAAAAACTCTTGTACGTATTTGCTACATGGTGAGAGAAAGTCCTGATTCCTTACCTTTTTGCCTGAATTCAGGAGCAAATTCCCATGTTACTGTGCTGATATAGTCTGTGTTTTTTTCTGTGGTCTAAACATTGTTTGTGCACAATTATACACTTTGTCAGAGGTGCAATCCAAGGCGTGGAGAAAAATGGTCTTGTGCTGTTGGGTTGTGCCTGCACTGTCCTGTTTTGAACTCTCCTTGGGCTCGGCAGTGATCAGCACAGTGTTGCAAAACTGTAATCCAGATGGGCAAAACACGGGGGAAGACACCACAAGGGGAAAAAAGTGGGGGAGTCCTGGGGGAAGAATTCCTCTAAGAGCACTGAAAGACCCGAGCAGGCAGGGCGTAGCCTGCATTCCTGATACAGGGGAGAGGCACGGATGCTGTTGGTGATGGGTTTGAGGAGTGACCTCACCATTAGGTGTGTCCTTGGGTGGATGGGTTATTGCTGCCCTGAGCATTCTGATCACCAGGGCTTGTGCTTCTGGAGCCTCCTCTCCTTCGGTAACTCTTGAGTCCTGCTCCAGGCATGGCCTGACGCTGCCAGGTCTCTTATGTGGTGGCCATCAGTGGCTGTGCCAGCATGCACGGAGCCATCTGAGGAGCACCAGGCAGGGACGGGGTCTGCATTCACCTTCTGCATTGCAGCTGTTGCCACATAAGTGATGGCCATCGGGGCAGTTGTGGTTGGTGCTGTGGCATGCCACTGCCTCAGGCCATGGCAATTGATCTCACCCGGTGTACTTTACCTCCCAACCACCTCATGCAGCCTCCCAAGACTTGGGGATGATCTGAGTCAAACTCCAGGTGAACTCTGGCAACCTGCTTTTTTTTTTTTTTATCACCTGGTCCATTCCCTAGCGACTCATCTGCTTTTAATGGAGCTGCTTTCAATTCATTCCACTGCTAGTAAAACCTATAAAATCTGATGATCTGAAGTAGAAATGAGAATGGTCTACTAGCGGGAAAAATAAATGTAGGAGTCATATACTTGTCCATCTTATTATCTTACTGAAAGCTAGAGATAGGTGAATATATAGTAATGAGAGTGCATCTGAATTAGCAATACAGCAACATTAACTAATGATAGTGGTACCCCTCCTCCCCCCAGTCCCTTATGCTTCAAGGTCTCAAGTCAGGAGCTATTGGTTTCCCCTCAATCAGTTGTTCACTAAGTCTGAGCTCTCTCCTATGCACGAATACACGTGCTTGCTCCCTCTCTCTCTGCCTCTCACAAAAACCCAAAACATTTTTCTTCTTTCATCATTTCCTTGACATTCTATCATCAGTTTTCTATTTTACCATCCAATTTAATCAGAGTCATTTAATATTAATGTAATTTTAAAAAATACCATGTATTACAGTGAGGGCCAAGCTAAGAAGACTAGAGCAGGGGAAGTTTCCTATTAGGCAAATGGTCATCTCAAGTACAGAAGCAGCGAGACCAGTAGTAAAATTCATGCGTGTCTTCTGACAGGTTGCACAAAACCCACACTGAAGCAAGTATATAAAAACACTCTCTTTCCTTCATCTTTATCCCTAAGTGGTGTTCTCCTTTTCTTCCTCTTCTAGTTTAACTCGATAGCTTAAAAGCATGAAAAACCTTCAGTCTTTCTCCCTCTCACACGCTCGGGGGTGGCATCTTCCCTCTGTAGGCTGGAGAGAGGTCAAGTTCCTTTACCGAGCCGTGTATCATATGTAGGGAGAGAAGAATTTGGTGCCATCTGCAGCAGCTTGAATGGGAATAAATTATACCTGTATTAGATGTCTGTGAGTTGCTGTCAGACCAGTGGTTCTGTTTTCCTTGTCTGTCTTCATTTTGCAAAATGGTAGGTGAGGACCTGAACTGAAAAGCTATTGAGAATCAGGTTTGTTATGCTTTTTGGCCACACATTTTGAGAGAGAGAAAACTATTTACTGAGGAATTTCATCTGAAACCTGGAAAACTTCTTGCCAAAACACAAGTGGGAAGAAAAACTGAAATGAGCACTTTATATTACAATCTTTAAGAAACATCGTGTTTAGTTTGCTTTTAGAAGCAGCTGTTTATTGCTGGGTGGTGACAAGGCAGAAGGTGGCAGTGGAAGGGTCACCCTTCCACAAAGCCATTTACCAATTTCTAATCTAAAGGCAATCTTTAAAAAGAAATGAAAAGTGAATGCAGCCTGTATGAATTCAGAGATGACCTAGCACACAGTTTACAGCTGCTTAAAAAGGAGAATTCAGTGCGTGTGGGGGATGCTGGAGAAGTGCCCTCTATTTGGATATGCAAAATAAAGATCTGTTTTGTGAAGGAGCTGAGCACCTGGAACTTTCTACTGGCATTACCCTACTAGCCAGATAAAACAGATAAATGCTAATCTAATCAATCTATTAAATAATTATTTTTCAATGAAATAGAGAAAAAAAAATAATCTTAGTAGTAAAGCTCTCCAGTCAATACCTTTGCATAAGTAGTGTGTGAGTGCAGAATGCTAAACAGAGGCTACACTGATATTTGTGTATATACGGAATATACACACACATATGCCTTCTCCCACCCATATCTGTACTAGAAAAGGAAAGATAGGATAGCTGTTGTATGAGCCAAGAAAAACATTTATTTTGGACGACACCTTTTAAGAACTGACTTCTCTGCAGAATTCAAAAAATGCGTTTGAAATTAGAGAGGTCTGTTTATGGAGGATATAAAAAAATAGATGGACGAGGAAATCACTTAGGGAAATGCTAATCCCCTCCTCCACAAACTGCCCTTTGCTATGACCCTGACCTTTACTTCTGTCACTTGAAAAGATCCTTAAATATTTGTTGTGATATTTTGGGAATAGACAGGTACAGATAGAGCTATATGCGGGCTACTCTGACTCATTCCCTCCCTACAGATGAAGGTATAAGGAAAAATAGATCTAAACATGCATACAGCCGCATTATTTTTCACGCAGTAAGACATTCATGTTTAAATTAAACAGTCCCTCCAAGTTATTAGTTTTTATTAGTGCAACACGGAGATCTGAAAGAACACAAAATAAATAAGTAGTTATTTCAGTAATCATCGTACTTGTATATTTTCTTACTACATAATTACTTAACTGCCAGTGCTGTATGTGGTCACGTTGGGTGCACACTTAGCTGAACGTATTTGTTGTGTCACAATCTGCAGTCCTCTGTACTGGAGATGTCCAGTTTGTCTACGCTCAGCGTGATACGTTTCACACATGCGACTGTGAGACACGCAACTGTGAGAACAGTTTCTACTTTTATTAACGCTAACTGTTACCATGCCTGCAACTGCCAAGTGCTATGCAGCAATTACAGCAAGCTACTTAATATAGTGGCCAGTGGGAGAGGAGGAGACTCTTTCTCTCTTAGTGGCATAGTCAAACACAGCAGCTGTTTTAGAGATAAAAACATGTACACAGCTGGCTTCTGGGTAGTTGCTTTTGTTCTCTAAAACATTCACTTGCTGTAACTGTACCTAAGCAAAGGATGGATTTCGCATTCTTGGCATTATATTTGAAGATCTATTGTTGATTTTTGGAGTGTGAGTTTCTGTCGTGCACTCCAAGTTTTCGTTATATGAACATCAAACAATGTATGTGTTATTATGTTTCTTAAACTCACAGTTTCTGAAAGCCTTTGGAATCTGTCCTTTTTTTGTTTGCGATAATCTCAAGGCATAACCAAAACTCTTTTGAAAAAGAAAATACCTTGGAAAGGATATACTGACCTGGTCCAAATCGTATTGGCTGCTGCCCCTTTGGGAATAAGGCTCCTTTCAGATGTATTGCTGTTTGTGTACCTGAAACTGCTGCTTATCTGTGCAAAAGTAAGCCACTCTGTTTAACTGAGTGACAGAAAACATAAAATAAATTTGATACCCTGTAAAGAACACTATGTTTTGGTGTGGATTTTTTTTATTGTTATCGAGTTTACGTCATATCAGTAATTTGAAATTACTGCTGAACCAATAGTACTGATTTTAAGAAGAATGAGGACTGTGTCATTCTGTGATAATTCTTGATATGATTATTTGGTTTACTGTAGGGACATTACCAGGCACGTGTACTTTCTTTAACTGTTTCTTTCCTTCAGCTCAGGGTTAAGTTGTAGTATTTCATACCTGCTTTGCATGACCATAAATGACCCGTCGCACACATGTCACATGTCACACGTGACAAAACAACTGAAACCCAAGCCAATACTTTGAAGCTCATACTTGCAAGTTGCAACTTGCAACTCTTAAGAAGGCATTGTGGCCTCCTCTGCTAATTTGTCGTGTTTCTGCAGTTAAAGTCTTACTTATTACAACTAAAAGATAGCTTTCATAAGCAAACTCAAAGCTGAAATGTGACTTGGTTTCTGCGTGTCACATGGAGGAATGTGCTATCTTTTAAAAATTAATTTATCTTGCTTCTTAGAATTGCTTCGCAGCTATGCTGCGCAGATAACATAACAGGGTCAAACACGCCTTCTATCTCCAAGAGAAAACAAACAAACAGCTGGGAGTGATTCCCCAAACAGCCATTCGTCATGCAACGTTCAGAAAGCCATGAGTAGAGATGCTAATATAGCTCTCGCTTCCAGGGTTGCTCTACGTATGTAGGACAATTGTCTTCCTTACAATAGCAAGTGGAAAACTGGAGCTTCTGCAGTTGTTGTGTGCTTATTTTTAACCAGTTAGTGTTAACCCAGAGTCTCCAAACAAGTCCAATAGCAAACAGATAGAGCAAAAATGTGAATTTGTGATGTGCATTACCAGTTTCGTCTCTGACTTTTTGCACAGAAAACCCTCTTTTTTCCCCCATCTCTATATTCTCCCGAAGCAAGCTGATTAACAAACATCCTGTGCTGATGTTTTAGAACACACACACAAACATAAACACACAAACACACACACACTCCAAGTGATAAGTTCTAGGTTGGAGAGATTGAATATTGATTAATTAGTTTTCTTGAGGCCCTATCTTTAAAGGACAAATGTTGATATTCTGAACATTTCTTGAGTCAGTTCTGGCGTTTTATAAACACAATTGTCAATTTAAAAACCTGAGGTTCAGTAACATAAAATATACCACACTGAAAAATCCACATGCTGTGATTTTACCAGGAGTGAAAACTTACTTTTACTCTAGAGAGCACAGAGACTTCTAGCAGTTCAAATAATAGAAAAAGCAGAGTGCTTTACTGGCATTTTTAGGTCATGTTTCAATACATACTGAAATATTCTCTTTTATTCCAGAGTTGTTCCAGTTTGAATTATTTTCATATTTCTTCCAGCAAATTCTGTTACGGAGTGTCGAACTCTCATTAGAACTATGATTTATTTTCTCCTTTCGGTTGTGTAGAGCTACTGAAGCTGTGTGGCTATATTGGGAGCTAACTGGGTGACAGATGCACAGAGGTATAATTAACGTAACACAGACCAAATGCACATCTACTGTAAGAATTACATTTTCACTTAATCGAATATGTATTCATTGCAAGAGTGAGGTGATGACTCCTTACTCTTTCACCTTCAGAGTTTAAAGTCATAAAATTCACTATGCAGGAAAAACACAACAGTGAATATAGAGCTCAGTAACATAAATGAAGGAGAATCCACTTTCATTTTTGCATGTAAAATATATATTTTTTTTTTTAAAAAAAAGAAAGCCGCTATTACAAGTCCTGTTATGTGTGGCTGTAGCAGCTTTCCAAGTGAGTCATCAGCTGTGTTTGGATCCAGACTTTCAGCTTTACTGTGCAGACACCTGTGACTTGAATGAAAGGATTTCCTACATTAGCTGGCAGAAACAATAGGTTTTTATAGTCTGAGGATCATCTACTTGAGAAGAAGGTCCCCAAAACAGTGAGTTGCAACCTTAGGAACTGCTGTGTGGCTATGTTTGGCAGAGCCTTTCCCCAGGCGTCGTGGCTACTTGGTCAAAAGGAAGGACAGATGGATTGGATTCACCTCGTGTTCTCCAAAAGGGCAACCTCCAGCTCCCCATTGCTCCTCAATAATAAATGCTGCAAAGTGCGTGGGGTCACCACAAGGAGGTGGAATACCTCAGATGACTCAGGATCCCCCGCGCCAGGTCCAGTATCAAATATCTGGACCTGAAATATGGAATATTTCTTTCCCCCATCCATACAAATTATGTAGCTCGATGCTGTTGGAAGTATCATTAGATACCTACCTGCATTTTCCAACACCTTTTACTTTAATGAAATCTGTATTTCAACATCTATATTACCTGTGAAGAGAACCTAAAATGAAGGTAAACAAAGTATAACCGCTACAAAAGGAATTTAGTACTTTTGGACATATCCTGAAATAGAAGAGGATCTGGTTAAAAGTTTCTCATGACAGCTATTTTAAAGGATGATCTCTCTTTAGTTAAAAAATAATATAAAACCAGTTTTCAAAAAAGAAACCTGTTTCAGTTTTGGCAAACCATTTTTTTTCATTTATACTGATTTTTGTGTGAAGGATTTTCTTTATGAAAAATCAAAATGGAACAAAAGATTGACATAAGTGAAGATGTCAGTCTTTTACTATGAAGATGTCACATGGCAAAAAAAAAAGAAAACCCAAACCACTTTCTGAACAGTTTTAATGAGATTGGAACTATTCTGTTCATCTCAGTGGAGTTTTAGTAATTTCATGTTAATTTCCTTCATTTTTTTCCCTGTAAGAAAGGGGAGGATTGAAGATCTGCGCAATTTATTGTGCTTGATATCTCATTTTGGCTGTCAGTCTTTTGTTCCCAGTGCAGGTCAGCTGGGAGAAGGCAGAACGACCACGGGTACGCCCTCGTGCCAGGCACCGGCCAGGCAGAGCTTGGCCAACATTTCCAAAGTCCACAGGCACTCGGGTGTCTCCTGAGGTGACTGTAATGAAATCTGGTCCCACGGATTCAGTAGATGGAGTCCTTTAAAATGAGCTGTAGCAGCTAGTTATGGTTTTTGTTCATTGGTCCTAAGTGTATTCCTTGCCGATAGCCACAGTGTCAATACATGTGCTCCTGCAACGTACTACGCAAACGAGAAATTACACAACGTGTCCAGAGGAGAGCCACGAGGACGATCCGAGGGCTGGAGCACCTCTCCTATGAGGAGAGGCTGAAAGAGTTGTTCAGTCTGGAGAAGAGAAGGCTCCAGGGAGATCTTATAGCGGCCTTCCAGTCCCTAAAGGGGGCCTACAGGAGAGCTGGGGAAGGACTTTTTACTAGGGCAGGTAGTGATAGGATGAGGGGGAATGGCTTCAAACTGGAAGAGGGCAGGTTTAGATTGAACATTAGGAAGAAGTTTTTCACTTTGAGGGTGGTAAGGCACTGGAACAGGTTGCCCAGAGAGGTTGTTGAGGCCCCATCCCTGGAGGTGTTCAAGGCCAGGCTGGACGTGGCCTTGGGCAGCCTGGTCTAGTGGGAGGTGTCCCTGCCTATGGCAGGGGGGTTGGAACTCGATGATCTTCAAGGTCCTTTCCAACCGAAACCATTCTATGATTCTGTGAAAGTCAGGATGTGCAAGCCAAGCTATACCTTCACTCAAATACCATTACCCCTGAGTTTTAGTCATTTCTTCATGGTTCTTAATCATACTCGGCTCTGATTGATTAGAGCCTTAAGGGCACATTTCCCTTTGCATGGAAATCTCATTGAACTTTCTGTTTCATGCTGATTAATCTCATTCAATTTATGCCTATTTCATTTTGGGACACATATCAGTCTCTGGGAGTGGAGAGTCCATCTGTGCCTATAAGGACCAATCGTTTGGGTGCAATTAGTCTATAATAATTCGTAGTCTCAGATCAGTTCTGTACAAGAGTGCTTTTCACAGCTGCCTCTGGCTTGCTGGTATGAATTCAGAGGGACACAAATGAGTAAAAATTCCCTTGCAAAATATGACTTAACTGCTGGACAGAAACAAATGTTCGTATCTCAGTTTCTGAGGTATTCCTCCGAAAAGGTTTGAGAGATTGCAGGAACGCTTTTTCTCAACTGTAAATGCAATCCTTTTGTAAGTACAATTCTTTTATTATCCTGGGCTAGGAATAAATTAATCAGAAAGCTAGAATTTTTTTCAATTCTTAGTTGTTACCATCTTACACACTGTAACTATGTTGATTTTGCTTTTCTTTTCAGAGACTGAAATAATGCCAAAAAGCCCACTCTTCACTTCTTTATAGTATTTGCATGGATAGACACTTCAGACATTAACTGTGCTGTTACTGTCATGTATCACAAACTATTTTTTTTCCGAAGTAAAACATTACTACCCAACCGTAGGCCTGAGTTAACCGAGAGCTGCAGGAAAGCAATCCCGGCACGTGGATGTTAACGACGATGAGAAGTAAGAGGGAGCGGGACGGCTGTTGCTCCTTCGGAGCCCTGCTGGAGGGCTGCAGGCTGGTGTGAGGGCATCTGCTCTGCTCCTGCTCACCAAGAGGGTGGGAGTCATGGGGCGAAGTGGTCAACGGAGAACCTCATCCTCTCTTCATCAACAGAAGTAATTATTCTGTGGCCTTTTTGTGTAACAAATCAGGTATTTGAATCTCTGACCTGAAGAGTCTGAAGTATCACTGGACTGGCAAAAATTCCTTTGGTTAATTTTCCTTTTGGTTTTCACTTGAACTGCTCTCCTTTTTTTGTCTCTAGAAGGCTGTATTGGGTGGCTGTTCATCCTGCAAACTTTGGCCAGTATTGGGTTTTCTAATAAAATGTCACTAAAGCGAATGTGTAAAAAGAGGAGGAGACAGGGGTGGAGGCTGCAACAAAAGGCTGAGGAGCATCAGTGGAAACAAATGGCGGGAAGTAAACTTTTCAGTGTATCCAACCCCTCCCAGCAATTTTGGGAGGCGAAGTCCACCTTACTCCCAGCCTGGAGTGAGTTCCTGCACTCTGCTTCCATTGGCGTAAAACCAATTACTCCTGGCTGTTTATATCTCTGCGCAGAGGGTGAAAGGCATATCAGGCCCTGCGTGTTTTAAATTCAGAACAGAATATTTTACACAGCTGCACTGTGAGATTTTCATTCATCCATATAATAGCTATATGCTTTGTCCATATAAAGGTGGTTTATGATTTTTGTCGTTTGACACTATTGCCACTGGGCTATGCAATTCTTAAAACGTATTCCTTCCACAATTCCGCAAAGAAACAATTATCTAAAAAGGAAAAAGAAAATAGTTATTTCTGTTTGAGCATAAAGAGGAATAGAAGAAACCTGACAGAATAGAATATTTTAACTTCTGAGAAGTCTGAGATTTACCAGGGGCATTCTGGTCTTGAGGTTTAAAATCTACATTATTGGGAAAGCATGAAAATATTCTTTTGACAGAATACTCTGCCTTTTCTATTTTCTTCCAGCTGTGGATTTTTACCTATTTTTTTACTGAAATCTTAATTATGAAACTCACTCTACCTAACAATAGTTTTAGCAAGTAGGTCATCAGCTTAGTCCTTTAGCAAATCTCATTGCTTCCTACCATATTGAAGGCAATTGTGTAGATATTTTAGTATGTTCAACTGGAGATAAATTATCCTGGAAGACATTCATGGTTGTTTTGGGGTGTGCACTGGAGCCAAAGCAGGATTGCTATGGAAAATCATCGAAACAGCGATGCCTCAAACTAGTAAGTCTCCATAGCAACTTAAAAAAATAATGACAGCTGTACCAAGAAATTTGCTAATAGAAGCCCTTAACACATTTGTCTAGACTCAGTCATACTTCATACTCATTATAACCAGTAGAATGATTGTAAGAAAATGAAGCGTAGAGGAATAAATATGGAATATCATCTTTTTTTCTGGATTTTCACACTGGCTTCAGTTAAGTTATCTGACCTTGTCTATGGCCAATATAACCATAACAGTTAAATGTAAAAATGTTTAATAACATAGCTCAATTAAAACTTATTTTATTCTAGTATGTACAGCATTTAATTTGTTGTGTGCTATATACATAGTGGAAATTTCTCATTTAGAAGCATAAAGCTAGGTCTTCTGAAAACAGATCGGAAGATTCCTGTGCTCATAATGTTAAAATTATTGGCTGTAACAGTCTATGTTGAAAAGATTGAATGAAAAATGCAGCGGTAGGAGAGACAGTGTTTTAAAATGGCCTTGCTCAAGCCCAAATTACTGACCACTGATAAAAAAAAGAGGAGGATTCTGTAGGATCAAAGTCACATTCATAAAGCACAAGAGAGAGTGCTAGCTCTGGTCTGCTAGAAATGTCCAAACACACCAGAGAATAAGGCAAATGGCTGTGCTGCCATTGAGCTACGCTATGTAGCAAGAACAAATGTTTTCATAGAATCATAGAATCATAGAATGGTTTAGGTTGGAAAGGACCTTGAAGATCATCGAGTTCCAACCCCCCTGCTATAGGCAGGGACACCTCCCACTAGACCAGGTTGCCCAAGGCCACGTCCAGCCTGGCCTTGAACACCTCCAGGGATGGGGCCTCAACAACCTCTCTGGGCAACCTGTTCCAGTGCCTCACCACCCTCAAAGTGAAAAACTTCTTCCTAATGTTCAATCTAAACCTGCCCTCTTCCAGTTTGAAGCCATTCCCCCTCATCCTATCACTCCATGCCCTAGTAAAAAGTCCTTCCCCAGCTCTCCTGTAGGTCCCATTTAGGTACTGGAAGGCCGCACTAAGATCTCCCTGGAGCCTTCTCTTCTCCAGGCTGAAAAGCCCCAACTCTTTTAGCCTCTCCTCATAGGAGAGGTGCTCCAGCCCTCGGATCATCCTCGTGGCTCTCCTCTGGACACGCTCCAGCAGGTCCATGTCCTTCTTATGTTGGGGACGCCAGAGCTGGATGCAGTACTCCAGGTGGGGTCTCACAAGAGTAGAGGGGCAGAATCACCTCCCTTTTTTGGGGGGGGTTTGATGGGTTGACATCAGTTTGAAAGACGTGTGACATTGGCTGCTGATTTTAAGGCACCCTCTGAATTTTTAAAATTCCACTTAAAAATTTCCTGTATAAACAAAATTGTATCTAATGGGACAGAATTCTATGTGGGACCTTATGAAGTGAAGAGTTAATGACAGAACTGAAAAAATTGATGAAACTGATTTTATCTTGATTACATTTCTATTGTGAGTTCTGCCAAGATTACATATTCTTGGGGGTTTGAAAAGGACAATTTAATAAAGCTGAAAATAATTTTGAGACAATCAACTGGAGAACATGTAAACAGAAAAATGAGAAAGATAATTTTCCATTGTTGAATAACATTTTCCTAGATGCCCAAATTGCATATTTCAGAATGATGTTGTCGCAGTGACTTAAGGAAAGAACAGTACGGGTCAAATTAAAGCATCTATAAATCATAGTGAAATGTGAAGAAAACAGCTGGAACAGTCATAATAACAACTGTCTCGGATTTTAGAAAGTAGATAGTGGAAGCAAAATGTTAAAGACAAAAATCTATGGTTAGCAGATTTAAGAATGAAAAGTCAAAGGAGTTCAGTTGTACTGGGAATGTTGATAATATTATTGTTCTGTGACTGTATGATGATAGCAGAATTGACAAGAATTCACTAAAAGAATCTCAATCACTCGATGTCTGCATTTGAGGAAAGCCAGATGGTAGAGTCATATGACACGACGATGTAGTCCTTTTAATTTTAACCAATTACACAGCAGTTTATTAAAGTTAGACATTTTAAAATCTGCATGTCTAATTAACTTGCATCCGATAGTTTTAAAAGAACTAGCAAAAGACCCCCATGGGCATTTAATGTTGACGATTACAGCCTTGAAGTGGGGGAATTTTCAAGTTGGGAAAAATCTAAAGTTGTGCCAATGTTTAAAATGATAACAGGACTAACTCAGGAAATTAAGGCCCTATCGAACTGAGATTTCTCAAACACAATTAATGTCCATCAACATTAGCTTTGCAAAAATAATTTTTGTCAGACTAATTTGATACCATCCTTTGATGAGATTACAAGTTCTTTTCAATCAAGATAATATTGTTGATGTAATAAACTTTTTGAAAGGACATGCATTCACACCAGAAGACATTTTGTTAAGAAAATAAAGCAATAGAAAATCCACCTAATGTCTATGAATTTAATTAAAAATTAATAGGTCTCACAACTGTAAATAAGGAACCATCATGGTGAGGGTTTGTTCCTTGTGAAGTTTTCCCCCCTTACATTATCTTTATTAATGAGACAATAAAACATGACATTTTGTTGATGAAGTTTTCTTATACCACTAAAACCAGTGGAGAATTAAATGATAAATAAGGCTGGTGAGTGACAGAGAGCAATCTGAACTTCTTCACAAAATGGAACAAGATGTTTTTTGGAAGCCCGTGCAGTGAGGAACAGTGTGAGCCACGCTTGTAGGATGGAAGAGACTCCATGCTGGGAAATAGGGACTGAAAAGGATTTGATTTTATGATGGATAATCAGATACACATGGAGCTCCCGCAGTGCGCCACGGCCAAAGTGCTAAAATGATCATTGGGCTATAATCAGGAGAATATGAATAAAAGCAGGGAGCTTGTATTACTCAGGCGAAGATTTACGGTGAGAGGAAAGGGAAGGTGCTACATGGGCCGTAGCTCCTTGGCGAGGTCTGGCTTGGGGCTTTGTGATGGAGGAGAAAGTGGGACACGGCACAGCTCCCCCCTCCCCGTGCCTGTGCTGGGATCCAGCAGCCTGCCACCACCGTGTTTCATCACTGCTCATGGTACCCTGTTCTGAAGGATTTTGATATTTATTTATTTATTTATTTATTTATTTATTAAAATATATTATTATTTATTCTGTTGTCTTTAAAAAAAAGGGGGTTGACAGGAACTCTGGATGAGTTTAACGGACTGGAAAATGTGCTGAAAATGAGAGACTAAAGTTCAAACTGACTTACTAAAGAACAGAAAATGGTGCAAAGGCATCTTTAATTTATCTGGCAAAGATTAGAAAAATCCATTGCCTGGAATTAGAGGTATTTAGGATTGAAGTAACTGACCACATAGAAGGGAACTGACCGCTGGAAAAACTTACTGAAGACTGCAGTGGACTTTCTCTGAACAGATAATTTGAAACCACGATCAGTTTCCAGTCTGGCTTAGCTGCGCTATTGGTCTTGATACAGAAATTAATTTAGGGGAGTCCTGTAGATGTGTGATGAAAGGAGTCACATTAGATAATCAACGGATCCCTTCTAATGTTAATATCTTTCAGTCAAAGATGTGAAATGGGCATGTTATTCTGTTGAGATGATCTGCGACAAGAACTTAACGGTGTTCTTAAAAAATGTACTTTGCAAATAATTTTGATTTATAAGTTAAATATCAGGCATATAAGCTATGACATTCTAATTCTTCACTGCATAGTAAAAGATTGATTTTTCTGATTGACATGAAGAACAGAAATTTACTTAGATTACAAAAGCTGTAAGAAGCCTGTTCAGAGATCCTCATTTCTGTTCATGTGGGAAGGGGAAAGAGTAATGCACTACAGCTCTAGAGATTAACTCTGGAAGTTGGGAGGGTCTGTCCTGCTGTGGGAATACAAATGACAGCCCCAGCCTGCCTGCGGGCCACCCTCGTCCCCTTTGCTTGGGGTCATGCAGGAGACGTGTTAGGGCTGGGCTTGGGGACAAGGGGAGGAGGTAACGGAGGGGCTGGAGAAAGGGCATAGATAGAGACTCCTGACACAACTGAGATTTCAGAAAATATTCTCCTTTGTGCTTTCAGACGCTTTTACTTGCTCAAAGTGTTTTTATTTTTGGTCAGTTCTACTTAAAATTACATATTAACTCAAGCCATTCTGTTTCTCCTTTCTCATTGCACCTGCTGGCACCTGTTTCACCTCGTTATACCTACTGGCGTAATGTTCCTTGCTGTTGAGTCATAGCTCTTACAGCTGATTCAGCCGTCCATTCCTCTGCCACCTTCCTGCTTGGAGTAATTCAGAGCCCAGCTTTCGCACGCACCAAGAAGTTGACAAAAAAGGAAGAAAGCCTTTTAAAACACACCAACACATCCTGCTGCTCTTATGGTCGGTCATTTGGGCTGTGTTATAGAATGATAGAACCATAGAATAGTTGGGGTTGGAAGGGACCTTAAAGATCATCTAGTTCCAGCCCCCCTGCCATGGGCAGGGACACCCTCCACTAGACCAGGTTGCTCAAAACCCCATCCAGCCTGGCCTCAAACACCTCCAGGGATGGGGCATCCACAACTTCTCTGGGCAACCTATGCCAGTGTCTTACTACCCTCACAGTAAAGAATTTCTTCCTAATATCTATTCTAAATCTCCCCTCTTCCAGTTTGAAGCCCTTACCCCTCATCCTATCTCTACACTCCCTGATAAAAAGTCCCTCCTCATCTTTCCTCTAGGCCCCCTTTAAATACTGGAAGGCTGCTATAAGGTCTCCCCAGAGCCTTCTCTTCTCCAGGCTGAACAACCCCAACTCTTTTAGCCTGTCCTCATAGGAGAGGTGCTCCAGCCCTCTGATCATCTTTGTGGCCTTCCTCTGGACCCACTCCAACAGGTCCATGTCCTTCTTATGTTGAGGGCTCCAGAGCTGGACACAATATTCCAGGTGGGGTCTCATGAGAGCAAAGTAGAGGGGCAGAATCACCTCCCTCGCCCTGCTGGCCACGCTTCTTTTGATGCAGCCCAGGATGTGGTTGGCTTTCTGGGCTATAAGCGTGCATTGCCGGCTCATGTTGAGCTTCCCATCAACCAACACCCCCAAGTCCTTCTCCTCAGGGCTGCTCTCCAGCCATTCCCCACCGAGCCTGTATTTGTGCTTGGGATTGCCCCAACCCATGTGCAGGACCTTGCACTTGGCCTTGATGAACTTAATGAGGTTCTCACAGGCCCACTTCCCAAGCCTGCCCGGTTCCCTCTGGATGGCATCTCTTCCCTCCAGCATGTTGGCCACTCCACACAGCTTGGTGTTGACAGCAAACTTGCTGAGTGTGCACTCAATCCCAACATCCATGTCGCCGACATTTTTTTTCCCTTTTTTTTTTTTTTGAGATTAATCCCCACTGGTCCTTTGAAATATTTGTAGAGTTTTCTTGGTTTACGCTCTGCCTCAGAGACATTTATATAAAGGTGCAGCCTCAGCATTACTTTGCTTATACGTATGCCTGAGTGTGTGCGTGTACTATCTACATCTGGAATGAGGGGCCGTATTAAAAATAAAATAATTACAAAAATAAAATGAAATGGCCTCACATGGAAAGCATTTGGAAAGGAAAATACCAGGGTAAAAATGGAAAAATAAGTACGTGTCAGGCCAGCTGCAGGTTAGGAGCAGCTCTCCGAGAAGCCAGTGGGATTTGCTGGTGCCCTGCATGGGAAGGCAGAGACAAAGGGAGTGCAGCTGGCCCGCGGCACTCTGGTGACCAAGGCTTAAGTCATGCCTGCAGGAAGGCTTTTAGCTTTAACCTTGCTGGCCTCAGGAGCGTTTCTCAGAAGCTAGAGACCTCAACTTGAGCAAGACTGTGCCCATAGATAGTAATGACCAAAAGGGAGATCCCTGGGGGAGGCAGCAGGAAGGTTTTGAAGGTGAGGGCGCCAGCAGATATCTGGGGCTTGGGGGAGCATCCGTACCTTCCTCGGTAAGAAAGGGAAGTTCTCCTAACAGTCAAATTCATATATGAAACGCTTCTCGCCTTATTCCTGCACAAGGGTGAAGAGACCCTGCGCTGCAAAGCCGTTGTACACAGGGTTATTTGTCGGCCTCTAAGTTAAGAAAGGATTTTAATACTTCCCTTCAGGGGATTAAAGTTAGGCATGATTTTAGGAATCTCAGAAAATCAGCCACCTGATAAACTCTCTGCTTCAGGTTAAAATAAATGACATTTAAAAAGCGTGTTTTGTAGACAACCAACGTAAAGAAGAGATACTGTAGCAACAAAGCTTTGTCTTAAAAATTATTAAATTGTTTGGTCTTTCAATAATTGAAGAGGCTTCATTACCATGCAAACAAAAACCAGGTTGGCTATTCACCTTTTGGAAGATGGCATTTGCATTGCTATAATAGAAGAGAAGAACCTTAGAAAACTAATGAAGGAGCATAAAAATGCAAATTACTGCAGCTAATTGGCTGTGCCTTCTTACGCCTTCTGAATTATTAATTTATGACAGAGTAAATCTGCCCCTTTTAAATAATATAATAAAGAATAACATTGTGTTCTACGCTGTTGAGTGGGTAGTGTTTGTTCCCTTAATTTTATGGCGAGTTGCTCTTGTTGTTTGCACTAGCAAGGTGCGTGCAGTGTTTCGTAAGACTCTGCAGGTCCAGCACTCTCCTCCTGCGGACTGACATCATTATATTTCCTATTTCTAAGATTTCTAATTTCTCAAATTTCTAATTTTCCTATTTCTATTTTTGGGAAAAAAAAGAAAAAGAAAAAGAAGGGCAAAAGATGATGCCATGATTACAATAAAGCTTATTACATCTTGTGCCATCGGCGCTAACGTTTAGTTGGAAAGCAGGCACAGAGTGCTGCGGACGCCTATTTACCTGCCAATATGTGAGTAATTCCATCTATTTCAGTGTGGTAGCTTACGTTTGTCAGTGGTTGCTGCCCAGGGGGTTGAAGAAATCAAAATACAATAAAATATTTGATAACAGGCTTGATATATGTGCATTTTTTCCTGAATATTATTTTTGTTCTGTCACGCAGAAAATTTGGGAACGTTCTGAGGAGCTGCTTGTTGTACCTGGGATTTCCAGCCCTGTGATACCCTTTGGTGTACGTGAGCACAGTTTTTCAAGTTTATTCTACCCGGCAGGTCCGCGTATTCACTGTGTACACGTATTCACGGGGAGGCCCTCACGTTCACTGTGTACAGTCGCCGAGGCTGTGCAGAGCACGAGCAGCGTGTCCAATACTTTTTTAAAGGGCCAGACTTTCTGAACTTGCCTTGTATTGCCCAAATGCTCTGCGGTTGTCTGAAAAATTTTGGATTCACAGGTTTAATTGTGTGGGACAAGGGCTTAGAAATGAATCTCAGCTTGCATGATTTGTTTTTTCCCTGACGGCTTCACATATATCCCTATGGCATGCCTAAATTAACAATTTTTTTTTCATTTTAAAAAGATATCTTCCAGCACTGGGTGCTTTTTCACAGGTGATGCCTGTGTGACCGAGATTGGAAGAATTTGGCCTGAGGGGTGGAGCACTGCTTTAGAGGACGCAGGCAGCAATCACAGGCAGTAGGTGGGAATGCCTCTCCTTTTCTCCTCCCGTAAGGCGGAATGTTTATTTTACAAAAAAAGGGCCTTTTGAGATAAAACTTCTCACTTTCTATTTTAGCCCTGCAATGATTTCTCTTTAAAATGTAGCCAAAACAAAAGTTTCGTTGCGTTGATTATATGGTGCTTAGTGCGTGGTACTCCAAAACACGAGGAAACCCATGTCCCAAGGGACTCGTTTGCCTGTCCCGGCCACCGCCGTGGCCGGGGTGCCCAAACCAGCCACCGCAGGGAGGCACCTCATGGTAAGAGCTTTGCTGGGCTTTAAGTGATCTGGCCAGATAAAAGCTTCAGTTATGAAGACAACACGAGGGAATAGCAGTGAGTCCGGGGAATTTCTAGTGTTAGAGGTAGGTAAAGGAAAGTTGAAGGATGTGAAATCTGATTTATTTTGTTTATCTTTTAGGACTTTTATAATTTGACTGCACGCAAGTTTTGCCAAGCTCTCCTTTTACAGTATCCAAATATCTCACTAGTGTCAATGCATTTCCCAGGTGGGAATGGACCATTATCTCCAGATTGTAGAGGTGAAATTGAGAGATGTGGGGTAGGTAAAATAGCTGCCCAAGGCTGCCTGTGGAAACTTGGGCTGGAATTTGGACTGCCATCCCAGTTTCTGCACAAGCCACTAAGCCATCTTTTTTGCAATCTGGGTTTTCGGAGTATTTTCTAAACGAAAGGAAAGAATACCGGCTTCTCTCCAGGATGGCAAAAGGCATTGGCTTCTTATGCGCCAGAAACTCGGTGGCCAGAGCATGCCAGTTGTTGTTGAGCAAATTTCCCTTTATTTATGTACAGCACTGAGAAGCCCTCTGTGAAGGATCTGTGGGATATTATAGTTCAGGATCAAGCTCATCAAACCTACTACCATTTGAAAGGGTAGTATTAAGCATGAGGTGTATATATTACTTAAAATATTAATGAAGCATGTAATAGCTGTTAAACTAAAGCCAACAGGAGCAGTGGAGAAGATACCCAGATATATTACGCAGAAGAGCAAGGAAGAAAACACTCCAGGGATAAGTATTTTGGTAAGAGCCTTTGGTAATTAAAGGCATTTAGGCACAAAATTATTTGGTCCAGATAGATGTGTGGGGAACGTGGCATTTACCTAAAACTCGCTGATAGCATCTGCTTCAGCCATCTCTGAACACCTGGAATCACTAGGAAGGAGGAGAGTGGCAGATGTGTTTATGCTCTAGGAGTTATTGAAGAAACAGAAAAAAGACTGGGAAGAGATAGTACGTATCCATAGATCCACAGAGAGAACGAAGAGGAGTACAGGGACTACTCATTTTCATTTGTCAACAGGCCAAAACCTAAAGGGCTTAGCCTGCAGCAAATTAGATTAAATATCAAGGAAAAATATGAATTAGTCATGAAGGGAATATTTTAGAATCAACATCATTGAGACTATTTAAGGCTAGACTTCCTAGAGCACAGCTGGAGATGGTTTAAGGTCAATTTAAGCCTCCCATCACAGAAAGGGCAGTGGAGCTCACTGGGAACGGGCTCCTCTCATGTTGCAGCCACAGGCGGCCTTTGAACCTCAGCGAGGGTTTTCTTCTGCCTTCTGGAAAGTGACAGCCTAGGAGAGTAGCCCTCTCCCCTCCTGCATGTTTTAGCCCATTAGCTGTACAATTTTTAAACTGTTTTCTCATTAGCACCCGAGGGAAAGCAGTCCTCTGGAAGTCTGCTGTTCTCCCTGCCTTGCTGCGGAGGAGATGGAGATGTTCGTTCACAAAGGCATGGCATTTTCTGCAAGATGTGCGAGCAGTCACAAACTGAGCCTCTTTAAGAGTGGGCTTTTGGAGGTGAAGCTGGAGTAATACTCATTATCCCACAAGGAAAGACACCCCACACGGTGACTGAGAAGTGCTACACGGACCACTCCTTCGGGAAGAGGCACATCACTTCTTCCTGAGCTTGCTCCTTCACGCCTGAGGTGACTATTATTTATCTATGCTGACAAAGTTGTAATACCACCTGGTCAGGTCCTCACTAGCGGCATAACCCCCTCCTTTCCTGGGCTGAGCGAAGAGAGTGCATCGCTTTCATCATGCCGAGGTTCTCTTGGTGGGAAATACGTGATGGGTGCTGGCGTGCTCAGCCTGACCCACGGCGACAGTGCCACCATCACATCAGGACACATCGAGCAGTGCTGCAATGTGCTGATCCCGGAGTGCCCTCTAGTGCTGACAGCACGGTGGGACTCCCACCTTGCCGAGGGGAGCAGGTCGCCAACATGGCAGTCTTGGGCATGGCATGAGCCAGGCTGGCCCTGGTGGAGTGGGAATGAAAGCCAGATAGCACCCGGGGCTCCACATCTCCCGGGCAATATGGCTCGTCTGGTACCCAGCCCTGTGCAAAAGGAGCCTGGACTGGCCATAAGTACTCCTACTTTTTCTTTTGCTGTAGGGTATTCCAATTTCACCTTTATTTTCCGTAAAGCAGCTGAATACAGAAGATACAAAGTGATGGACAACCCACGCTTGCAATATTTGTGAAGAATAATACCAAAAACTTTCAATTTATGCATATAATTTTATATAAACCCATTAGAATCTGTTGAGCATGTTCACTAAATTTGGATAGGGCAGCTTGCTCTTCATAGTGGTGTCACTGTTGCTCAGCAACTTGTATACCTGGGACTGTTTGACCTAAGAGACAATGATTTCGCCATGTGCAATGCAAACAGACTAAAAAGGAACACGGAAAATATTTTTATTTCTTCTCTACCCTCAGCTCCTTTCTGTTGTCATTTAACTTCACAGCTGTTGGGAATTTTACTTTTAAAATTACAGTTGTGAGGCCACCTTATAATACTGGCCATTGGCAGGTGGCTTCTGATACCAAATCTCATCTTTGCAATTTCTAAGTCTCCTAAATTCTTAGTAGAATTAAGATGAGATTCTCTAACTCATCTTAAATTTAACTCTGCTACTCCCAGCTGGAAAAAAAAATTGACAAACCAGCAAGCCTATGAGGAACAGCAAGGCAAAGAAACCCGTGTGACGTGCCAGCTGTGGAACCTGCCACATCTTCTGTGAGGAGGTTGCTGGCTGTCTATGGGGGTTTTCTTTTCAAAGAAGATGCTATTACCAGTTATGACCGTTGTGGAGATAGATGTAGGGTGTAGATGCAGATCCTGTTGTGCTTCGACACATAAGAAGATGGGGTTATAAATAGGCTCAAGAGGCTCAAGGAAGTAAGACACATGCCTGTCTGTCTGTCTGTCCATCGCTGAAGAGCCTGGATGGGCTCATCAGAGAAGAGCCTGGGTGAGGTCTTTTGGGAAGAGCTTTACATCTCTTCTCAAAAGATTCTCCAGCACTGATTGCACTGCTCTTTTAATGACTGAGAAAGTTATTGACAACATGTCTTCAAGCACTTCTCTGGTAGGAATTTCCATTTTGTGTAATCTTCAGAGTCAGTCCATCCACTTCATTCTGTTTGTCACTTTACTCACTGTTGTGAGTGAGGACTGCTACTGCGGTAGCCATCATTTGCTACTGCAGGTAGTAACCAAGCAACCAAGAAATGGTTACTTGGTCGGGCACATCATTAGAGATGATTTATTTAATCAGAAATAAGTCATTTAGGAGTAGATGAAGACATGGTATTTACCCTCACTGAGAACTTGCTCCCATCTGTGTAATCGGTACCAAAATGTACCTGAAAAGTTTTATGGACTTGTTTGGAAGCGCCTTCTGGCATTTGAACTAATATTAACAAAAAATTAAATACATTGGTTTTGATATAGTAAATGTTTTCAAACATGACATCTCACCACATATTTCATCTTTATAGCAGCAGAAGTTAATTGTCTCAAGAAGATAAGAGCGTCTTGGGGAAGGAGGTCATCAAAACTGGTAATAATAATGATGAACATTAACATGTTATTATTGAATTAAAGTGCATATTCTTTTTTCCTGTGTTTGAAATAACTAAAACTCACATTCGATTACTATCTAATCTGTTACTTGGAAAAACAGAGGGAAACTACAGCTTTAGTACCAAAGCATGACAGCACTTATCTTTCTGTTGACTCATGGCAGAGCCCTAATTAACCAAGTGATTTGTTAGGGGAAGGGACTTTAGATGAATGACTTGGGTTACATCATGTGAAACCCTGAAGCAGCTTCTTAAGATATTTTTCTTTGACTTGCTCTAGAATTTCTTGAAGAATTAGAAGTTTGTTTAAGTGTCAAGAAGTCCACTGGCTGTTAATTTTGTGGAAAAGTGACAGCTAGGATGAAATGACACAGGGATTCCTATTGAACTAAATGTTTACTCTAATAAAAATTATTATTTTGCTTTTATTTTGGATATTTTAATAATAAAAACGGAAATACAGATCTGTTTAACTTTGACCCTGTTTTTTTTTTTTAAATTTCTTATGATTCTTTGGCATAGCTACTGACACAAAGCCAAAGAAGAAAGCTAGGGGGGCTCCAGACTAACTAATTTGATGTGGCAGAATAATGCCCTTCACAACCACATTGCAAATGCTCCATCTTGCAGCCACTTGGTTTATGGGAGATCTGGAAAAATAGCAAAATAACAAAACAAGGATACAGATACCTTGTGCAAATTAAACTTTAACTGAATTTCTGTGTCTCGAAAACTTGTCACTGCTGGGTGTCAATCACAGCCCGTGGTTCGTAACTGTGCTACACCTACCTGATGAATACCAGAAGCTTTGTTCAAGCATTTCTCTTTTATTGAGTGATAGTTTCATTAACTGAAGTTAAGTGCTTCTGAGGAAAGTATGTCAATCTGTACATAGCTATAGGAAAGAAAGGCTGAGGTCACTAACTCATCTCTGGGGGCTTTGTGTATGTTATATCGATGGCAGTGCTGTGAAAATGTTGGTAATTAATATCGTTTCCAGAGGAGCAGATTTAAATTGCTCTGTTATCTTTAGCAATTGGTTAGTGTCCTCAGATTTCTGCTCATAAAGTTTTTGTTTATGAGTGGGCCCTAAAGCACGTACAGACCAGACGTGCTTTCTGTATATTCTAAAATGTTGTTGCAGGCCTAGTTCCTTGGATGTTTTGGACATTCGGAGTGCCATGTAAAGTTTGCTTTCTTCCTCTGAAATGCCGTGGTTCAGGGCTTTAAAAATAACAGGTATGCAAAGTTTTACCTTCAGATATCATGATTTAAAACTGCTGAGTAGTTCCATTTGGTGCCAGAGAGCTCAGTGCTTTAGAAAAATCAAATTACTTATTTTTCAACCTAAATTTAGACACTTCCATTAAGAAACCCTAATGAATGTTCCAAAGGAATAAGTTAATAGAAATTAATTATCACCCTCACACTTTTCTTTAGAAAGAAATATTTTGTGTAATGAGAAATCTGGTGAAAAAAAAAATCCTACAGATAAAGGTACTTTAAAATTTGAATATTATTAGAAACTAGTGTGAAGGCCACCTGGACGCATTTCTTAACAGAGACAGATTCAACAGAATGCAGGACGGTAAGAGAAACCCTCCCAGATTTAGTGGCAAGGCTCAAGTGGTTTTTCCTAAGCTAACAGGAATTCTTCAAAAAATGGTAATTCTGCCCAACTGAATGAAATAAAGAGGACAAAAAAGAAAAGAGAACTCAGAGATGTGGGAAACATGTGAACCGCAGGTAACCAGAGATACAAAAGACCAAGTAAAACTGAGTCTTCAATAAAGTGAAATCAGAAAACCTGTATGAAAACCTGTACGTTTGCTGAACTACAGTTAAGGAGAGAGAGTATTGCAGTACGGTGAAGGATTTGTCCCAATCTTCATCACGTGGATTACTGGGGAATATATTTTTCTGAAACCTATTCTTTCTAAGGAACAAAAGGAAAGGGTGTTGCAGGTCAGGGTGCTGACACCTGGAGATACTGAAATAATATTTAGGTATTTTTAAGCCAAATTGTGTTTCATTTGATAAATCATATCCTCTCTATAAAAAAATCCCTGAACGAGTTAACACAAATGTAGTGAAGAATGGGATGACATCTTTCTTTAAATACGTCAGCGAGAAAAGAAACACTAGGGAAACTGTGGGCCCTCTCCGGAAGGTAACACAAGAACTGGTTACCCGGGATAGAGACAAGGCTGAGGTACTCAATGACTTTTTTGCCTCAGTCTTCACTGGCAAGGACTG
>VUYV01000359.1:86699-100328 GCA_008711295.1 Anarhynchus alexandrinus | reverse complement strand
CCCCATCCCTGGAGGTGTTCAAGGCCAGGCTGGACGTGGCCTTGGGCAACCTGGTCTAGTGGGAGGTGTCCCTGCCTATGGCAGGGGGGTTGGAACTCGATGATCTTCAAGGTCCTTTCCAACCTAAACCATTCTATGATTCTATGATTTTACTTTAATTTTCTTTTCAGAAAATGCTTCATCCCTCATGGGAGGGATGGCTGAGGAGAATAGGTGTTCATGGAGTGAAGGCTGAAGTGCTGTGCCATCCTGACTGAAAGACAGAAAACCTCACTAAAGCGGGATTAAATGGTTAATTTTTAGTACGGGCAAAGGTTAATACCGAAGTCCCTCAGGCTCCTGCTCTGAATACACACGTGTTTACACGCATATTTTTCTTGAAAAGCAGGTGAACACTGAGATGAAAAGTACGCAGTAGACAAAGTGATCCAGGTAGCTTGGATGAGGGATGACTGAGGAACTCAGGAGGACAAAAGCAAGCTGAAGCACGGTACAGTGGAAGCTGAAAAACATTACTGATTAATGCAAGGCAAGGCACACGGAAAGAATAACTGGAAAAAAAAAATAACCTCAGCTACTCAGGAAAGAGGAAAAACAAGGTGTTACTGCCATTTTAAGTGGTGGTCAAACTAAAAAGAAAGATTTTAGAAATCTTAAGGGAAAAAAACCTAGGGTAAACCAATTCGACAAATTAAGAACAACTCCCAGTCTCGGTTATGGGAGAAATTTTAGTGCTGGAGAAGTAAGTGGAAGAAAATATCCTGCTGACAACTGTGGTGTCAGGAATTCACTTGTTTTCATTTATAGCCATGCTTTAATCACAAGAATATTAAAGATGAAGGCCAAGTTCAGCATGCAGCTGCATTAGCGCTGTGGTTGTTATGAATTTCACCCGGTGGACCACTCGTCCAGTCCAGCATTATTATCCTTCTGGGAAAGTAAGCATTTGCTGAAACTCTGTTTGAAAAGAGGAATCTCATGCAAACACGTCACAGTTAGAAATGCTTCGGTGAAGGTGTCTGATAAATATATTGAAATGTGTGGAAAATTTTATTAATCTGTCACTCAGTTTTCATGACAGGATGACATCTCCATTCTTTATTTATCTATTTTTGAACGTAAGTGCATGGTTTTAGTTGCATTTACCGTATTTCCATTGTTTTATAAAACTGGCATGTTTATAAATAATCGTATAGCTTAATATTTGTGAATGCAAGCTTTACAGAAACACGGCACCTTGGTAGCTGTCACTAATATTACCTCAGCCTTAAAGCAGGTAATGTAAAGTACTCCAATTTATTTTTAACGTAACGACCACGAGGCTGTAGGTGTGGAGCTGAACGCAAAGCCGGTGAGTCATTTCAGTTCCCCAGTGATTTGTGTCATCTCTCTGTTCAATGCTGGTCCCCAGGCATGCTCTTGCTTTACTTCTTGCTGTGTGGCACAACGGGCGCAGCTCATAACAGAGTTCTTGATGACTCTCTCAAATTTTGCCAGGGAAAAAAGTTTTGACATTGATGTTGCCAACGTTAAATATGGGCACCACCCAGCTTTCCTCTAAGGCAGCCGTCTGAAGAGAAAAAGGAGCATAGCTACCAGTTGCTTTCAGGAAGCCAAAGTGGCTATTGCTTTTTAGTTTAAGCAAGAGAGAGATCACGCCGTCCTTTCTCTTTCTCTAGGGGGCGAAAGAATAAGAGATATAATTAAAAAAAAAGAGAAAACGTAAGCACACGTTGGCTCTGTCAGACCTTGGGAGAGCTGGCAGTGCTCTCCAGAGAGCCAGTTCCCCCCGGTCCCCTTGGTCCCTGTGGGAGAGCAGCCTTTGGTGCCCACCAGCAGAAGAAAGATGCTGCTCTGCTTCTGCACCAGGTGAAAGCCGTGCTCTGGGGGAGGGGGCGAAGCTCAGCCAAAGAGGAGCTTGTTTATCTTAACGTGCATTTCAGGCTGCGAGTTCACCAGCGTAATGGCATCCACTGGTTTATGTTTCTGTAAAGTTTGTAAAAGCTCCCAGTGTGCATTTTTTTGACCTGATTTCAATTAGCGGGAAGCTCACTGTGTGGGAAACCCAACTCCCGGTGAAGTTGGACAATGCCACTTGCGGAAGTCATGTTTTGCAAGAGGTATTTTGCCTATAAAATTTTCAATTTCCACTTAATATAATATCTAGCACAGTACAAAGGTTTTTATTCTTTTCAGGACTTAGAGGATAGTCTGTGGGGTATAATGTACTCTTAGCTACCAAAACAAACCACTTCACTGGTTTTGAGGAGAGGCTTGTAATAGCACCATTTGTTCAAACGCTGGAATAAAAGTAAAGCAGTTAATCTAAGGAGTACTGACAGACAAAAAGCAGTAGCAATAAAAGCTAATTGTCTGTTAGCTCCAGGTATATTTTTATTGAGTGTTTCAATCCTAGCCTAAAAGCATATATTAAGAAAAGGTTCTGCTATCTTCACAGATCAAGCAGCAACCGGAGCAGACTGCAGTCTCATTTCTCTCTATACTTTCCTTCCCAGCCCATCCCTCCTTCAGCTGGATGCCTCCATTTAGAGGAGCTTTTAACACCTCTGTGTAGTCCCACTGAAGCTCTTCCCAGTAGCTGTCAACCCACAGCACCGGGGTGATTTCCTTACGTCCCCACATACAGCCAGCAAGGCGTAGATTTAAGGAGGAGGTCACCGTAGTTCGTGTGTAGAAGGAGGGCGCAGCTCATCTTCACACGACTTTGATTTTTTCAGTGACAGAAAACACATTCTTCACTATGTCAGCAGCACAGTCAGGGCTTTCATTAATTATTTGACGTGGTTTGTGTATGGGACACATTAGGCATTTGATTGGTAGGTGAAGGACATGCAGATTTTCTGATGTGCGCTCGTGTCTGATTTTGTCCGATGCAGACTTTCAGCCTGGGCACCAAGAAATGAGTTGCCCTTTAAGATGAGATGCCCCAAATCATCTCCCTTCGGCTAGGACTCGAGCTCAGGAGTCGTGTGTTTATGTCATTGGGCCCCCCCTCAGGTTTTCCAATAATTTGTTTATTCACCCAACAAGAACAAAAGCCACAGGCTTCAGCGATTTTGTGCTCCAACCCCTACCTTGAAATAACAGGGCTTTGGTTTTTTTTTCTGGCATATTTATATTGATTATTAATAATAAATACATTAATTGGTATTGCCCTCCAGTAATGGATCATGACCAACAAGACTGTGTGCAGATAAAAAAAAAAAAGTTATTTGCTATTTCAAGTAAAGCTTATGAATCAGCTAACCCTTAGCAGACCAAAGATAGGAAATCTTTTTTTCCTTTAAAAGACTCTTTGTCATAACCCACATTGATCAGCACAGTTGTGACTGTACTGTATTTAGTTATTTTTATCTAACACCTGGCAGCAACTTGTGCATCACTACTGAAACCATCAATTGAGCTATTAAGAAGGAAGACACATTTAATAACCCCTGCGGTTCTCATCACAGCAGGGCTAAGTCTAACAGTGACGTTCTTAACATCCGCACTGAATTTCAGTGCTTTTTATTACGTTGGCCTTGTTTCATTAGAATTCAGCGTTCTTCAGCCTACTTACAAAACATAGACTTTGTATTTTGCAAATTTTGTTGGCTGCCGTGGGTGGACTGGTGTGGTCAGAAGACCAAGTGACAGTGCTCACAGAACAGAGGGAAAAATCAATTTAACTTTAAAATCTAAGCACTTACGGAGGCTAGAGAGGAAATAACGGAGGCAGGCTCTTCTGTCTAGCATGACAGTGGGATCTCAAAGCAGAATAAGATACAGAGGGAAAACAGGGTAAGCAGCTGGAGTGAAATGCCATGTTTGTTAGGCGGGAAATCAATAATCTTTGATGGGCAAATCTTATACAAACCTTTATTCTGGGCCTGCTATGTTTGGAAATTACAACAAAAGAAACAAAAGCTTGTTACTTGGAAAAATCCAACCTCAGGTTACGCATGTTTACCAAGCTGAAGGAGTGCCTGGAATCATTCTTTTGCAGAAGAAAAACAAGCGAGAAGGATTTTGCTGGTGAGAGCTGAACGCGTACTCCTCTGGGAACTGAAAACACATGGATTTGATCACACCTCTTTCTCCTGCTTCCAGATATCCGTGTTTGCCTGAAGAACACCGCTCTCCCTGGGATAGCTGAGAAAACCGATGTGGTCATTAACTTTTCCGAAGATAGCAACAGGGGAGCGGTGGCTCAGGCAACGTGGTGGCTCGTGATGTGACCCTCTGGATCAGGCAGGAGTCCCTGGTGCATCTCAGAAAAAGGGCATTTCAGGAGATGCGGTCTGGTGGGGCTGGTGGGAAGTGGACCCCAGGGAGCAGCTGGATTGGAGGATGGTATTTTCCAACCTGCTTGGTCAGATCGCAGCACTGCCAATCCCAGATGTTCACAAATCACAAGGAAAGTCAGAGAAAGGCCTGAGATTGGTTAAAAACTTAAAACCGAGATTTTAAAAAGAAAATAAATTTAGGGTGTGGTTTATTGCCTTCAGGTTTCTTAGCCTTTAGGGTGCACTTGAGTCATGTTTTTAAGTTTCTCTTTGCTACCATGAGGTCTAGGAAACTTACTTAAAACCGTAAGCCAAGATTCTCACCTAATCATTTGACTGTGGGAGCTGAAAAATACAAAATTATGAGAGGTGCAGCACTGACTGGTGGGGCCACGCATATGGCAAGTGCTTGGAAAAGGCCTCTCGGAGAGGGAGGGGAGGCAGCCTGGGAAGGGGGTGCAGCGAAGAGGCCTGGGAAGTCGGTGGGGAAGAGTGTTGAGAGGCAGGCACGGGGAGAGGATGGGCTGTCGAGGAAAGCAAAGCCGTCACGGTGAAAGTGTAGGGTGATGCAGCGGTGGTAGGGACGTCAAGCCTCTCACTGAGGCCTTTGCCTGTTTGGGCATGCCAGGTCCAGCTTCCAAAGGAGATGGGAAAATATTTCCTACAATAACCTTCATGAGTTAACCCCTGCGGGTCCTTGGTGCGACAAAATGAACTGTTTGCCAGGTGAATTTGCTTCTCTGTGTGTCCTGGTTTGAGGTAAAACAGAACCAATTTTGTTCAGTAACTTCGCTTCTTAGCTGGGCCTCTTCTAACTACTGAAATTAACAGCATATTGTGCAGACAATGTTCACTTTCTCAGAGTGATAAGACCAATGTTTATAGCTGATGCCCAGGCATGGTATGCAGAGAGGCTCCTGCTTATACTTGTTGCTATAACCCCCAAGGCCAACCAACTTTGTTGTTTGCCCCGTTGGAAGGTCGGAAGCGAAAAAAGCATAGTGGGGTCCCACCTGTAGGGAGGAGCGGACAGGACAGGTGACCCAAAACTGACCAACAGGGTATTCCATCCCATCTGCATCATGCTCAGTATAAAAGCTGAGGGATCAAAGGGTCAGCTCTCTTCCTTCAATGGCCGACGTCTGAGGAGGACTCTGTTTGTCTGCCTGTGATCCCGATCCTGAATGCAGATCCGGAATCCGGTTCCCGTCCGTCACCGAGTCCAGCCTGGGACTGGCCCAGTGCCAGCCGGTGTCGTGATTGACATCTCGGGAGCTTGATACGGTTTTGTATATATTTTTCATTATTTCTTTTTATTTTATTATTAATATTTCATTAAAGTAGTTTAGTTCCTTCTAAACTCATAAGTCTTTTTTTCCTCCTCTGCCTCTCCCTCTGAAGAGGGGTAGAGGGGAGCATCTGTCGGTCCCATCTGGGGTCCCCCAGGTCCCCAATAGCCGATTTGGCCTAAACCACAACACTGTGGAGACTGAGATTATTTGGTTGATTTACAGAGAGAATATTGCAACGTAAGAATTGTTACTGGGAGAAGTGGGTGCTTGACCTGAGCAGAGTGAGCTGCTGATGATGAGTGGCACGTCCAGATTAAAACTAACTGATAAGAAGGTGACCTGTGGCAGTCCTAACTTAGCTATTCAGTTTAGCAAGAGAGTAAAAATCTTTACAGCCTGGAGAAAGCCAAAGAGCAACTGGACTGAAAAGATGGAACAGTCTTAAGGTCGTGAACATTTACATTTTGCAATTTCCATCTTTTAAAATACCAAGTCAAGCCAGGAGTGGATGAGGGTGTTGAGAGCCATGAAAGGCCTTAGCTTTGAATGAGCCCCACTTTAGCTGTGAGATACTTCCGAATGCAATGCAGAAGTGGAGACGAGACTGCCTCGCAGTTCAAGCACGGGGTGAAGATTTAGGAAATTGCAGTCCTGTTGCCAACTCAGCCACTGACAGGGGGATGAGTGTACTCGGTGTGAACAATTTTATAGGTGAGTGTAGGGAGCTATGCACGCAGACCTTAATGACTCCTCAGTGTCCTTCGCCGCGGAAGAAGAAATGGCACGAAGCACTCCGTGACGTGTCTTCCTCACAGTTCAGCAATCCCTGCCTCCCACCAGAAAACCCTCGGCTGAGCTCAGAAATTGCATTTGCGTTTCTGTGTGCCCTGTGGACTGTTTGCGCTACCCAGCGTTAGGCATATAACTTGATGGGGTTAAAAAAAAACTTGATGGGATTAAAAAAATACAAAAATAAATTAATTTATATTAACCTTTTATATTAATTTCCCAGAAAAAGGGAAACAAAGCCATNCCCAGCGTTAGGCATATAACTTGATGGGGTGGTCTCCGACGGGCAGAGGAAATAAATCCTTGCAGGTGGCAAACACGAGCACAGGCTCGTGTCCCCTCTTGCAGTGCAGGTGGCACACGGGGACTGGCCGGCCACTTCAGATACCCCTCTTCTCTGTCCAGAAGCAGCCTTGGATGACTCTCACGGTCTTCGAGGATGGAGGTTCTGTTCTGTCTTAGGCATTGTTAAAAGGAATTACTTTTAAAAAAATACAAAAATAAGAAAAAGGGAAACAAAGCCATGGTTTTTTTTTCCACACAAATACCTACTCCATTGGCTGATGTTTTTATTATGCTTACCGCTGTATTGAACAAACTCCTTGCTGCCCTGAGAGCTAGTTGGGGTTTTGGGTTGAGTAGCTGATACTTACACATGTCTTCAAAGACTCTGCAGTAGTGCTGCATACTGAAAAAATTGTGCAGATTAGGCACTTTTGAAAATCCCATTAGAAGTATCAGTTCAATACATTTTGTTAAGAAACTTGAACTAAAATAGAACCATGAAATCAAAGCCAATCTAGCATTAATATTCCACGAAAGTGAAAGTGGGGCATTACAGACATCAAATCAAAATCAAGTCAACAAATTGACAGCGGCACTGGATCAAAATGAAACCAAATTGCCAACCTGATGAAAACCCACAGTGTTTATGAACTCCGACAATCTATGAAAGTGCGTGTATGTTTAGCTAGGAATTTCAAAAAGCACATTTTCTCAGAGCTGGACACAAACGTAGCGCTGAGTTGGGTTATGCAAGGTGAAACCACCGTTTCAGAGCCAATTATCTGGCTTCCTTCTTGGGATCCTGTTCCTCAGCAATGAGTAATTCCTACCCCCATCCCCATGAGTGCCATCATACGTAGCACAGGCTTAGAAGAGGACACTCCTGATAAACAGAAGTTTGACAGAAGTTATTCACCAGAAATTGAAGATGACAATTTCAGGTCTTTCAGGATTAAACAGAAACCCCAGAAAATACATTAAAGAGCAATTTTATGCAATGTTATATATAACTTCTAAGCTTCGGGAACTTTCCTTCCCACCACTTTTTTAGAGAAACTTGTGCACATCTGGAAATATAAAGCTGCACTTTAACACTAGGAAACTGAAGAGTATAAAAAGACCTGGGCGTCTTCTACCTAACAAAATAGGAAAGGAAAAAATAGATGACTGAGGTGAGCGTGGTGTAACTACTTCTTGAACTCTCTCACTCCTTCACGCGTATAGAAGAGCGGTGAGGACTGCAGCCGAGGAGTGAAATGGCAGCGGTCGCTGCCCTCATTGAAATCAGGGCTTTCCTGGGTTAGGGAAAGACTCGTGAAATCCTGATGCTGCTGGCTGGGGCCATAATTCTTATTAACTAGAGATTTTAGAGAATCTGAACTTTCAGTCCTTTTCCGGCAATACGGGCTGCTGCCCCGGAGTCAAAGCCTGTTTGAGTTTTCAGATGTCCCTCAATCAGATTTGCAGCACTTTCCTCCAAGGATGAGCCATGAGTCTGTGCTGGCCTTGCAATTTGGTCCAACAGGGCTCAAATTAGCTCTCACACAGCAAGTGTAATTAAAAAAAAAGCTGTTTAAATCACAAGCATATCGTGTTTTGAATGCCATAGAAATGGATGCCTTAATGGGCTCAAATGCATCACACAGATGGATAAGTGAGACTAAATAACGGGAGCGCTTCTGACTGCTTTTGAGGGAGCTGCCATTATCTTCAGTGAGGCAGAGGTCCCAAGATGACACCGTGCCATTATTTTATGGAACATTCAACATTTAAAAGTTTGGTGTTTTTTTAAAGTAGCTGTTTGGGAAAAGTAAACTACAGGAGAACTTGGCAACGAGCAGCGTCGACAGTGTCTGTCAGCAAAATTAAGAAAGAAAAATGTACTGTGTGTCTCATCACCTCAGCTACTTTTCAGAAGTTCTTGCTTTCTGTTTGGGAAATGAACTATAAGTCAGACAGCTTCTCCGCAGGAATCTTTGTCTTCATATGCTTTATGCAATAACATTTATCAATATGAAATGTACTGTAAAATCTTATGTTTTATCTGCAGTCTACATATAAGCTTTTTTTTTTTTTCAAAACTGTATCTTCATCCCATATTTTCATAGTACCTTTTTTGAATTTGTTTTCATTGTTGATCCTCTTGATTTTTATTGCTGGAGTCACTGCTAGATCTTAAAATGCCGGAGGGACCAACGTCTGACCTAAAGGGCAGTATAGTTCTTGCCTGAAAGCTTGTGATTTGACATCACGTGCCCAATTTTGAAATGTGAAATTCTGCTATTTTTTTTCCGTTTGTTTTCCTTTTGTTTGGTATGGTAGACATCATTGCGTCAACACTGTGGAAAAAAAAAAATGTGCAGCTCCCAATTCATACCCTTCTTACAGACAGTATGTTTGCACACAGAGTTGCTTCTCCCTTTGAACAAGCTCTGCCCCATAGACTCATGGCTCCTGTCTGTGTAACGGCGGTGACAATACACATTTATCTCATAAGATCCACTGCTTTAATATTGGAGATTTGAGGCATTGTGTATGTACCATTTTATTAAGAATAAAATTAATGTTTAGATTTTAAAGTTTTTTTTCATGGACATATGTATATTGGTTTTTTTCAAAATTGTGCAGAACACGAGAGAGGAGGACGACTGGAGGACTGTATCGAGAATCTGCACCTAAACAGGAGTAGCTGAAGGTGAATAACCTTTGGGTCAGTAATCTTCGTTCTGATAAAGTTCCTTCAGAGTTAGGAAAGTGTGAGGTTTTATTTATTGGCTTTTACGCTTTAAGTGAAAAGTCAGGATTAAAGTCAACCAGCAAAAGAGAAGCCTGCCTTGAAGAATCTTTTAATTAAGATAAATTTTACCAACATTTTCACTTGGCATATTGAGGCTCTTAAACTGAGTTTACAATCGAATTTAAGTTACAGTACACTGGAATGTTAAGAAATCTTAAATATAAAACCATCTCCAACTCAGAAATCCCACAATCTGGAATTGCTTTGAGGGGGAAAGGACAAAAAACTGAGATTATTGGAAGTCTAGGACTGCCTCCAACTCCAGAACACCAGTTTTGTATTTTAATAAAACTTGAAAATTACAGAGTTGATCTCTTGCTCGTAGAGATCAGCTGAAAAAAAACCCCCACCAAACCGTGCCCAGACTGAGTCTGCAGGTTACAAACATGACGCTGTTACTTCTCCTACACGAAGTTTTGCGTAGGAAATTGCAGTTGTGTATAAAATGCCAGTTCAAAAATAGTTTTCCATAAGGGAGCATACCTAAGCATAAATACAGAGGAGCAAGTTAAATTGGAGCTTTCAGGTTAGCATTTTGGACTGAGTTTCCTCTGTGGCAGAGCGAGGCAGCTAACATGAGTGATAAAGTGACTGGGTGAAAGCTCTCTTCCCAGTCTGTGATCCCAGCGATCATCAACTGAAAAACTGATCGGATTTGTAAGCCATTCCCTATAACGCAATTATGTTGCATATTTTAATAAATGCAAAACCACCATAATAGCTGCCTCTAATGAATACAAAGGCTAACTCCGCTGCTTTCTTCCCAGCCAAAAATATTTTCAGCCATTTTAAAAGCAGAATTCAGCAGATATTTACATCAGCTGAAGCTAATGGCAAATTTTCCATTGGCCCCAGTGAGGACTGGGACCGATTTTTGTTTCTTTTAAGAGTCATCTTTTATTTTTTTATCCTATTCAGCATAAGAAATAGTTAGAGACGAGCTTTCTTTTTGATCAGAGAGTTGTGAGTCTCTCCCAGAATCAAACCTCAGGTCTGGTTGTCTCCCGCCCCCCTGCACCCCCACCTGCGTAGCTCTCGCTCACATCATCCCTCTGATCAAAGAAAAATAGCGCTTGCACTACTTTTTGAGATATTTCAGGTATTTGAGATATTGCAGGTTTTGAGATATTTCCTTAGGAAACTTCTGTACTACCGACTCACAAACGTTTCTTTAGTTCGGATGAGGGATGTCAGTCAGCAACATTGCCAATTTATGAATGGCTCCTTTTTCCAAAATCACTTCTATTGTTACAGTCTGACAAACTACCCAAAGAGTTCAAAAAGATTGCTGGCTGCGGGGGCTAATTCAGCTCCTTTTTGTGGCGTTTCATTCTTTCCCCCCGCCACGATTACCGCCCTATTTTTTCCCGACGGTTGTTAAGTGACCAACTAATTATGTATTATCAAAAGCTGCGCGTAACAGTGGAATTTGTCTCGCGGCTGCTGTATATAAAAACAAGCCGTGTGGGTCAGACAGTCGGGGTACGGATGGCTGTGCCGCTCCACCCGGTGCCTGTGGTAGCGCTTATTCACGCCTTCCCTTTGTTCTTCTGGGCTCCTTTTACTTTGTCCTGCTGCACAGCGAGAATAGGTACTCACTGCTGCCTTGTGTTATGCTTTCATGGATTTTTTTTTATTATTATTACTACAGGAGAATAAAAGCGCTCATAAAAGTGTGTTTTCTTTCTGGGAAAATTTCTGGGTAATGCAGTAGCTGGTACGTTGGGGAACTTGAACCTCGAAGAACGTGACAAAGATTACTAGATGCTGGTTTGGTTTCACTGGTAGTCGCTCAGGCAGTTATTTGGAAGAAATGGGAAAACCCTGAGCCTCCTCCCAGGCTGGAATGGGTTCAACAGCCTGTGAATATCGCGGTAGAAATTTACACGCTTATCCCTTGAGAAGCCTGTGCACATATGGTATTCTTTTGCAAATTATTTAATTAAAGCTCAAAAAGCACATGAAATCTGGAATGCTCACTTCCGAGAACACCTACCACATTAAATCAGACTCTCCAGGTTGAAACACGGAGGTGTTTTCTGAAATGTCATTTACTTCTCCTTTCTGTATTCTTATGTTTTCCAATTCCCTCGCCTTAAGCAACAATGACAGACCTACATTCTCTTTGGTATCTACTCAATTTCACCTGGTGGACCTGTGCAATACTGAAATGTGGAGGTTGCTACCTCCACATATATGTGTTAACTCTTTTTTGATATAAAGGTATTCGGAAGGGCGTTTGTTGTCTGCAGAGTCTTGCTCATGCTGATTTATAGAAATTCTAAACTTTCAGGTCTCCATGTGACCCAACAGCATTCCTGCTATTATATATGCTTAGTGCTTGGCAGTGAGGTAACACACAGCAAGGGAAGACGGAGATTACCCACTCTGGGGTAGGAGGTTGGGAATTGCCTACTATATGCAGATGCCACTACTTGGAAAGAGATACTGTACTTGCCAAAGCACACTGCCTATAATTATCAAGCCTGTCAGTTTGATTTCTGCTTTGAACAAATTGGAAAAAAAGAAGAAAGCAAAGAAAAAGCCCGAACTCTTGCTACTCAGATCGGAGCTGTTTTTCAGACCATATGCTATTTCATTTGACAAGGCGCTTATCTTGCTGCCCGAGAGCGCTGGGAACAAATCCTGTTTTTTTTCCTGGGCTGTTCTCAATGGAGCACACACCTGCATGTGGAGCCACTGCTGGCTTCGAATCGAATGCCCGCAGCCCTCGTGCGAGAAGGTCACCCAACCAGAACCCCTCTGGGGTGGGCTGGTGTGTTGCCACATGTCTACACCCCTGTCTGTAGTGCGCTCTACCGGGCCTTCTGCTTTTGTAATAACCAAGCCAGTTCGCAAAGCGATGGGATGAAGCCATAGTCACTTCTTCCATTTCACACGTAGATTCAATACCTTCTCCTTTTTTGACTTTCCTGCCCTTCATACGTTGTCAGAGAGGATCAATGTTTTTCACCCTCGGCATTTATAACTTGGTGTTTTTTAACGGAGAAAAAAATGGTGTCACGTAGCCGTGCCTGCTCTCTTGCCAAAGCTGGTCCTGATGTTCATACGCACATACCCAACCTGGCTTGAACCAGATGATAATATGAGTATGGTAGCTCACAGCCAAGGCTTTGCCAAATATTGGGCTTCCCGGGCAGCCGCAGAGCTCGCTGCCGTGGCTGCCTACCTGGCAGCAGTTGAAATAGGTACCTAAAGACTTCCTCCTTTATGATGTGCATAAGCTTTAGTCACAGCAGTAACAAAAGCTATACCTACATACGTAGGGTTATATCCATAAATACAAGAAAATGCAACTCATTGAAATCTCCTAATTCCACAGGAGACCTCGTTTACCCCCCCTGCCTTGCTTACCTCCCAAAGTGTCCCTCCGGAAAACATCAAGCTAATTTTAGCTAGTCAAATTACTGGGGAATCTCAGATAGCTTAGGCAATTAACAGAAGTTTCATTTTGATTACTTTTGTGCAGGTTTTGTGCGGAAATGATGCTCTGAAGACTTGTTTTAGGGAGAACACTATTGTATCAATGTAGATGGCAATTTCTTTCTGATGCAGTAACTTTTTTGGTTTCAGTGAGGGCGACATCAAGACTGCCCCTTCCAGCAATAAGATCTGATGACCCTTAAAATCAGAATGGGAATGCGAGAACTTAATGATCACCTTCAGTTGTAAACGGCGTGAACTGTAGAAGTAAAGGAATCATTAAAAGCTGTAAACAGAGGGTTCTGCTACTTCTTTTCTGATTACACGTGCCGTAGTCAGACGGACCCATTTGGTTCCGGGGACGCAGCAGTCGAAAATGCTGCTCTACAACATTCACCTGAAAGCGGCGGCCCAGGGAGAAATAGGTTCAAACTTGCATGGACAGTCCTTGGAATATTTTCACGTGAATGGCAGAATGAAATAATTTGTGATTGCAGATAATGCATGAAGCAATTACCAGAAATATGGTATTTTGGCCCAAGGAAATTCGTGTTCAGGCAATAATTTCAAATGTTTTAAATTCTACACTTCTGTAGGTAAGTGACACAAAATCCTTTTTTGGTAATGATTATATCACCAAGTCTGTCCTTGCATGCCCTTCCTTGTTAGCTATTCAAGCATTAAAAAGATTTATGAACCTTGTCTTACTTCCAGTAGCCTCTTTTTTTTCTACTTT
>VUYV01000359.1:0-86641 GCA_008711295.1 Anarhynchus alexandrinus | reverse complement strand
AGTTGTGGCCTCACCAGTGCCGAGTAGAGGGGGAGAATGACCTCCCTCGACCTACTGGACACACTCTTCCCTATGCAGCCCAGGATTCCATTGGCCTTTTTGGCGACAAGGGCACATTGCGGGCTCATTGACAATTTGTTATCTACCAGGACTCCCAAATCCTTTTCCTCAGAGCTACAAAATCAGAATGGGAATGTGAGAACTTAATGATCACCTTCAGTTGTAAACGGTGCGAACTGTAGAAGTAAAGGAATCATTAACAGCTGTAAACAGAGGGTTCTGCTATTTCTTTTCTGATTACATGTGCTGTAGTCAGACGGACCCATTTGGTTCCGGGGACGCAGCAGTCGAAAATGCTGCTCTACAACATTCACCTGAAAGCGGCGGCCCAGGGAGAAATAGGTTCAAACTTGTATGGACAGTCCTCGGAATATTTTCACGTGAATGGCAGAATGAAATAATTTGTGATTGCAGATAATACATGAAGCAATTACCAGAAATATGGTATTTTGGCCCAAGGAAATTCGTGTTCAGGCAATAATTTCAAATGTTTTAAATTCTACACTTCTGTGGGTAAGTGACACAAAATCCTTTTTTGGTAATGATTATATCACCAAGTCTGTCCTTGCATGCCCTTCCTTGTTAGCTATTCAAGCATTAAAAAGATTTATGAACCTTGTCTTACTTCCAGTAGCCTCTTTTTTTTCTACTTTTTTAGTTCGCAATATTTGACGTGCAAAAAGTTATGCTTTTGTAAATGAAGTGCTCCAAGTAATAAACTACTGTGTTTAAGATTAAATACATGACTTTATCTCTGCTCACTTGGACCTGGGAAAGGCTGTAGTTACAGAAACCCCAACGTTTCCATCCCTGGTCAGACTAGTCCACCTAGTAGCTTAACAATGAAGCTGGTAATATTAGATGCTCCAGAGGTATAAGGACGATATTTCAAGATGAACAGTATAAAACAATCAATTGTTGAAAAATGCATTGAGTATAATGTGTGTGAGTTTTTATTGTGAATTACTTTTAAACCTACCCAATGATTTTCTGAACATTTTATAATCTAAAGTAATAAATAAACTTTCACCAAATTTTGAAAGAAATTCTAGTCTACAGTGGTAGTATCTTCTTTCTCTTATATTATAGAAAAAGGATGTATTGAATTACTTTCTCTCAAAGTCCGTTATTAGATATACCTCTTGCCTATCATCTCGTAATCATTTCTCTCTCTAAATCTTTACAGTCTCTCTTCTTATCGATAGTCTTCCAGTTTCTTTATCCTTTCAAAGTATATTTTCAGAACCCTTCCTATATCTACTTTATCTTTTTATCTTTTATTTTCTTTTTGAAATAACATAAGAAATACAGCGTTCCATATACAACACTGGAATGAAATAGAATAAAAATGTCAGTATTTTTTCTCATTCCCTGTGCTCTCTGCATTTTGCATCCTTTCACGGCTTCAGGGTTACACAGGTGACTCGCAGATCTTTTCTTTCTGAGTACTGCTACTTAATTTATGTGCATAACATTTGAGGAAACCAAAATCAAAATTAATCCAGAGCAGAAATTGAAATCAGAGGGAGAATTAAATGGAGCTACAATAAATGACCGGAGAAAATAAATAAGAGATCAGCCAACAAAACACAGGCTTTTCTATTATTTATACCTTCTGGAATAAAAATAAATTGGCTTTGAGGAGACATGCATCAAAATTTTCAGCCGGTGTAAATCTTTGCATCATTGCCTCCACTGGGAACGGAGGACCTGTGCAGTGCCATGTGATGGAAGCGGCCACCTCAGCAGCCCTTCCACCTGGGCGCAACCTGAAGGAGGACACATCTGCAGGAGAGAAGCAGGAGGAAAGCCAGGGGTGGCATTCACCTTGGCCAGTTTTTTTACATGACTTGAGGTGGCGGTTGTCTCCAGCAGCTGGTGGGAAGATTCCAGTAGGAGGTGGGAAGCCCAGCTGGTGTGGGCTACAGGTATTTTTGGCACACACCGTAAGGTGGCTGAGGTACCAGCGCAAAGTTTACTGTTGAGGGCTGTTGGTAGCAATTCACACACCTGAGGTTGCGGAGGTCTAATCGGTGCCTGAGAGAGTGCGGGGCTGGGCTGTGTCCCCACCACTGCCGTCCTGGGGAGCTGTTCTTCCCAGCTGTCCCCGCTGTGGGCTCCTCGCCTCGGGGTCCGGGTGGGCGACGTGGAGCTGTGGTCTGGTGCATATTTGTAAATGTCTTCATTATCGGATGTTCATGGGGAAAGTTCCTGGAGAGTAAGCCTGCAAGTGTGACTTTCCAACCCTGGCTGAAGTGCTTCCTTCCCTGGAAGCGAGGATGACCCAGCACCCCGGGGTACCCCTGGTAGCCCCTGCTTTGCAGAGTTTCCCGCTCTGGCCGTGCATGCAGCGAGCACGCAGGCAGCGAACACGTGGGGAACCGCTGCAAGAGAGAGCAATTTAGGGCAGAGGAGGAGCTCCAGCGGTGCCAGGCCTTCCTCCACACCGTTTGGGGCAAGGCTGTCGCCGCGGGATGGAGGAGAAACCCCAGTCTCTCGGGCAGGTAGATGCCTTCAGCCAACAGATGGGGAGGTGCAACACACTCCGACTGTCCCTGCAGCGCAGGGAAAAAGTAATTTGGGAAATCACGTGCTAAGGACACTCCTCCTACCCCAAATGGGACACGAGGAAGCACTATAACAACACGTGCTAGAGCACAGCTGTCTGCCCCAAGTATACGCGGCACGCCTGGGTAGATGTTATTTCGTGCTGACCTGATGCCATCTGTAAATTTTCTTCGGAGAACAGGAGTCGAGGAGACGTTGTCCCAGCTGTGGATGAAGAAAGAGCCGAAGACATATTGCTTATGCGCTGTGGATGTGTTAACGTGCTCTCTTCCCTCCCAGGAGCGGCGTAGCGTGACAGGGTGGGGATGCGACCAGTCGCTGGCGTTACTGTCAGCTTTACAATAACGATCTTTTGATATTTACTCTTAAACTCTGTCACATATTTTTATTCCATTTTCAACAGGTGTTAATCTCTTTGCAGAAGCAGCTGAGCATTCGGCTTTGCTCAGCTGTTTCTAATCAGAGCCAAAGGCAGTCCTGAAGCGATCGCAGTATTTCCCTTTTTAAATTAGCTATGAATATTTAAAAGGAAACGCTGCATTGCTGTGCAACCTCGGCTCAACGCGTTTCTCCCTCTGCCTGGGTAGTACCTGCTTATGATAATGCAGAGCCAGCAGGAGGCCGGTTGCCCAATTTTGCTCTTTTGATACACACTGAAACGTCCGAGGGACGAGAAGGAGGGGAAGGGCGAGCTGGTGAGTCTGCCTGAATTGCCGCGGGGACCCCGTGCTCTGCAGGGCAGCAGGGGTGGATGGGCAAGGTCCCTGAAAGATGGGGTCATCCGTACCGTGGTGGCGGTGACATGCACAGCTGGTCCAGAGCGGGGCGGCATCACCGGCTTTGGTAACTAGAGGTTAACATACAGTGAAACACCTCTAATATCCTTGAAAACTAATCGTCTGGAGAGCAAAGAATATATTGTGTATCTCTGCCACAGAAACACACTCTCCGGGCAGAAGTTCAGGCAATGTCTGTGCCTTGCTGGGTTTGCGGCTGCCCCCGGGGATGCTGCTGCCTCCCCTCCCTGCCCGGTGGGTTCATCGGAGAGAAGATCCCTTCTAGGGCGGCCTTTTGGGATTTGATCACAAGCAGAAATTTCATCAGTCTGCACCATGCGTTTGCTGACAGTACGTTAAATGAGTTGTGGCCCGCAGTGTAGCTAACAACTGGTGGATTTTGTCAGTCCCGTCAGAGATCCATGTCCACCGTGGTTCAAGTTAACCGACTTGCTGTACGACATGCGTGCACTTGAGCACCATGTTCTAACAACACCACCGCCACTGCCAGGCTCTACTGGAGGGGTATTTGTCTATCCGCAAATCTCAAGTTGCTCTACAAAGGAAATTCCAGAAACATAAATCCAGGAAATTCACAGTAAATGTCAAACCTGGAAGAAATCCAAACACGTACTGGTATTAAGATGCGCATACCTAAGAAATGTTATTAATTTGGTTTGCAAAGCAGAGCATGCCGGTAAGCGGTCAGTTAGGCATTCCCCTCTATTGATCAGCAAGCGTCCCTATGGAAAAACCCTGGAGCAAGGCTACCTCGCTGAAACGATTTGCGGTCCCGTGGCAAACCAAATCCTCACTTCACTCCCTTTCCCACTGCAGCTGCTCTGCCCCTGCCATCTGAAATGCCTTCATCGCTTTCCTTGCAGCCGAAACCCTGAGCCAGTCCTGGTGGCTGCAGAGCCCTGGAGCTGCCTGTGAGGAGCTGGGGAGGAGGAGGCACCCACCAGGGGTGCAGGAGGACCTCTGGCACTGCCGGGTCGCTGCCTGCCCTGAGGCTCAGGAGAATTTCCCTGTTATTTCCCCATACCAGACGCCCTGCATGGAAGCTGTAACAGGCAGGAAATCAAGGACAGGAAAACTTGTTGTATTCCTGTTGTCTCTCAGTGTAACAGCAGTCCCTTGGGGCGGTTGCAGACAGAGCGACTTACAGCACCACTGAAGATCATAGAATCATAGAATGGTTTAGGTTGGGAAGGATCTTGAAGATCATCGAGTTCCAACCCCCCTGCCATAGGCAGGGACACCTCCCACCAGACCAGGCTGCCCAAGGCCATGTCCTAATGGGTACAACCATTTCTCCACATCTAGTTGTTTTATACCAAAGAGATATGGGTGCAGTCAAAGCCACTGGTTGGTTGTTTTTGTTTGTTTTTTTTTTATTGTTTGACATATTTTAGAAGCATCTGTATAATCTTTGTGTTCTATATTAAATTGTATGAATCATTTAAAGCATTCTTGAAAAAGCCTATATTAATTTTTGTTACATTCTGTCACACAGAGAAAAGTCAGGCTCCAGGACTGTCTGTTGTTGTTTCATGTGAAATACAAGAGGGAGGAGGAGGGAGAAGGGTACCCTTAGAGACCCCTGAGAGGCAACTTGAGTGTCATGACAAAAAAAAAAAAGATAAATCTTATCATTAGAGCAGCAAATGTGGAGAGTCCATTGCTGAGATGTGCTCCACAAAATCAGCAACGTCCCCACTGAGTTTCTGTATCTGCAGGTGGGTCACTTGCTCCGTGGCCACCAGCTTCTCCACATCCCCCTTGAAATGAGGACCCAGAGCTGGAATTCCCCACCACCTGCTTAGCTCCCAGCCTGTTTCACAGTGTAGAGGGAGAAGTTTTATCTCTCACCAGAGTGAACACATCCAGTCCTGGTACCTGATCCTGGTGCCCATGCAGGAGGCTGCATTCTTCTGGAAGGAGGGACTGAAAACAGATTTTTGTCAGTTTATCTCGATCCCACCACCCAGTGGGAAGCAGGATGTATGTATTATTTAGAGTAATGTGGTGGGCTGTGCTGGAAGGGTTCCTCAGGAGCTAGTGCATCAGTGCACTTAGTAGTTAGAGGAGCCTGGGCTGGCGCAGAGCAAACTGGTAATTTGTGCTCTGTGTGGTGGTGTGGAAAGTACAGACCTTTGGGCAGGGCTTGTTTACCCTTGATTGTGAAGTCTGCCCATGTCTACTCTCCATGTCATCATTTATTCATGAGGATCCTGCTTACAAAGTCGTTGGGTAAGGGTCTTGAAGGGGCAGGGAGAGAAAGAAAATGCTAACTTTTTGACAAGTGCAGGAAATAAAGAGACACAACTGGGAAAGCTTTAAAGAGTTAAACAGTACTTGCTTGTTTTCTTCTTCAAGAATTATTAAACCAGCCAGTCTAATTATTTCGCTTTATCAGTTTGTAGATATTGAACCAAATAGGAAAGTAATGAAAATGAGCCTCTCCAGTTGAGGCATTTTCAGTGGTATTAAAACAAAGGTTACTTCCGATCAAGTGTCGAGAGAAACATGTTACTTACTGTATGCTGTCAGAAAAAAGAATTTTCCCATTCTTGTTTCTGCTCAGATGTTGCACTTGCATATACTGCACGAAGTAAGAAATGGGAATTGAACACTGTGGAGAACACACAGGGTTACTTTTCTACAATAGGCAGCCTATTAGAAAAATCAATGTCTGAGTTTCTATTTGCTTTTTCCTCCTCCTCGGATCAAATAAAACTATTAATTAGTGTTATTCGTGGTGCTGTTGCCCTTTGCAAAATATCCTCATTAAAAATACTTCTTGGTTCAAATAGTGTTTCATAAATTGCTCTCAACCATAGTTTACAAATGAGATCAAGTTTGAAGAAAAAGTACATAATGTCCAAGAGGTAATCAGACAACAGTAAATAGAAAAAGATTTATTTATAGAACACGTGTAGCACAGTAGCATTATTATACTTCAAGCCTAAACAATAAAATGAAGAAAATCATTAAGTAGCTATTAGGATTACCTAGAGTGGCTCTAAAAAGTTGGATACCTCATTAAAAAAAGCAGCATTATAAAACTGCACCAAATTCCCCAGCTCAGCCTGAAGTTCATCATGGGCTTTATTGCAGACACCCATCCGCTAGTTAAAAAGAGGTCTTATTACACAGCCCTTTGTGCTGGAGAGTTCTGGTCATGCAACACCTCAAAAATGGGGCCGGGGGCAAATTCCCTGAAATCTGTTTCTTTACCGCTCGAGCAGCTGTCTCGGGATGGCCAGACACAATGAAGTGCTGTGCATAATTATTTTACCCATGGCTGAACGATGGCCAGCTTTGCTCAAAAGCCAACAGCTGTTTAATAGTGCATGGTCACATGCTGTACCAGTCTGTTGAGGGAAGGGATAAATATATGATCCAGCTGATGTTTTAGGTCATAGTTTAATAACCCAATTTGGAAGTGAGTCAGGACAGAGAGTGCATCGTGATGGGTTTGGAAGTACCATGGGGCCCTTAGTGGCATCAGGGGTGCCCAGGTGGTGTCCTTCACCCAGGCGGTGGCCGAGGAGCGTGGTGTCTCAGAGTAATATCCTGATGAACGCATGGCATAGGGCTGCTTAACAGCTGTGACACTCCTCCGACTATCCTTTTCAGACTCAAACCTGTGTCATTCAGGATGTCTGAGAGGCTCTGTTTGTCTTGCACTGTATTTGTATCCTTAGCAAGGCTCCTTGCTCCATGTTTGGAAAGTACGTGTTCCCGAAATCTGGTCAGTGCTTGGTCCTGCCTCAAGCACAAGGGATTAAGGTAACTGGGTTTATCAAATGTTTCCCAGTTGCTCTTCCCAGGTGATGGAGACATCTGCAGCGACCACAGTGGTGGGAGGGATGTGAGTGAGTCACATCTCCGGTCTTCCTGCGGGCTCGTCTCTGTGCGGGACCCCAAAGAGGACAGGGGCTGAGCCTCTCCCCCAGCTGTGCCTCCTCCCAGAGGAGGATGGAGAGGATGAGTAGGGCTGTCTGCTGCCCTGTGGCTGCCACGGCTGCAACGCTGGCTATTCCCCCCGGCCCTGGGCAAGGGGCCAGTAGTGGGGACGGCCACTTGCATGACCTGCAGCCCCACATCGTGAGGCTTAGGACTGCAGCTACCTCTTTGAGGTACTGTTTTGCCCTAATAATACCATTTTTTGCCTTTCCTAAATTCAGTTCTGTATTCTTTCATACATCAAATCCTAGTCTTAAAAGTAGTAGCATAAATCAGGTACAGGTATGGCCACAGTCCTCTGTCCCCAAGAATTTGAACAGCTTATGGCAGCAGGTGCCAAATGCTGCTGTCCTCCTCCTTCCCTTCTCCTGGTGTTGCATTCAGTCATCAACGCAAAGCAGAGGAAGGCCAGCCAGGTTTCGAATCCTTTTAACAATGTAATGGATCCTACTTCTAATAAAACTCTACTATGTCAGTAGAGCCTAAAGGAAGGAAAAACCTGAATTTCTTCTGTCTCTCTTTTACTGCTACCTGTCCCGTCTCAAATTTCCTTCCCAAAGCTGAGCAGTTTGGATCCTACTCCTGTCCTTCCGTCCCAGAAGGTGCTAGCTTTGAGGAGGGAAACTAACTTGCTAGAAGCTGTATACTTATTTCGTTTACAAGGTGCACTGAGCTGCCCCTGCCAGTCGGTGAGTCATCCTACCTGATAGGGTGAAGTCGTCAGCCTGACAGAGGAGTAGGGCAAAAGCAGGCTCGCCAAGTGCTGCTTGAAGTTGCTCTTTTTTTTTTTTTTTCTGTCAAAAGAAAAAATAAATTAACCTTCAACAAATGCATCTTTCAGAATCCAAAAACCCTATTCATCGAGTAAGAGCTGTACACCCAGAAAGTAATGAAAAGTCACTCAGAATTGCCATGGAACTGCAGTACCTTATAATACACAAAGAGACTGTGTTTCTCATAAATGATTTTTTAAACAGGAACTATGAAATACATTGCATTAAATCAGCTTTAACGCTAATCTGAAACCTAGACTCATTTGTTCTCAGAAATATCTTTGAAAAATAATGGCATCTTGATAATTCCCTGTTACGCTTACCATCAGCTAAGACTATCATATCAGAGTGTTATCAGTGTGAATAAAATGTCTTTCCTTCAAGAGAAAGGATTTCAAAACTATGATTGGTGATTCAGTGTGACAAACAATGGGAAAAGACAATCTTCAGCGTTGCCATTAAAGAAAAAAAATCACAGCATTAAAAGAATAAATTATTCTCCAAGGAAAATGTTAGGACAAATGGGACAAGTAGCCCTTATTTTGCAAAAGGAACATTTGAGGTCTTTCAGTATTTTAAACTACATTAGCTAATAATAATAATTCAAAATAATTTAGCCTCTTTCACGTATTCTTTAGTGTGGAGTAGTTTCTAGCTCTGCACTCCTGGTGCAGGATCCTGTTTGAGAGCTGATGTGAAAATACTGATTGTGTTTATCAGCAAACAGAACGAAGAGATTTGTCACCTGAGCAATGAATTAACTAAAAATAATTGATTAAGATAGTGTAGGACACCACAAATGTGCATGCTGCTGTGGAGCTTTATGTCAATAGAGGTATTGTCCCTGCCCATGGCAGGGGGTTGGAGCTAGATGATCTTTAAGGTCCCTTCCAGCCTAAACCATTCTATGATTCTGTGATTCTATGGGGTTGCTTTTAATTAGATGCCATATTTCTATAAGGATCTCTTGCAGGCAGATCTTGTGTTGAGATTTTACTCCTTTACATTAGCATAACTAACTTGACTTTTGATCTCTTTCGTGCAGTGTACAGAAGCACTTTCACAAAACACAGGATCCAGTCACTGAGTCACGGTAGCAAATAATTAGAAACGGAAAAGCCCCGCTGGGCTATTTGGTTCTCTCCTCTAATAATGCAAATATATTTCCTGAGATACATTTTTTTTTTTTGGTGAAGTTCACTCTCAAATGATGCATCATGACCATTTCATCATTTCCCTGTGTGTACCATTCCACAGATTCAACTATTAAGTGCCTTACTTATGTCTCATTAATCCTGGTTTTATCTCTTGGCTGTATCCTTGTTACCATATTCTCTAAGAATTAAGGAGAGCTGTGGGAAAATCTGTTTGTATGAAATGACATTTAGATTTCTCCAAAACCACAAATGTAACATTTTTGAGGTGCAAATGTATTTTGCTAACCTTTCACGTTTGCTCATCCTTTGAATTTTGCATTTCTGATCAGGACAAGAATCAGAAATAGCAGAATACATCAAGAAAACTATTCTTATGGTATTTGGGGAAAGAAAGATAATTACTATCTCATAAAAACTCCCTTTCATAAGAGGTTCTAAGCACGTTTTGAGAACCAGAAGGAAAATTAATTAATTTTGTGTTCTTCTGAATACCCATGGAATTTATCCCAAGTAGCATTTCATTTGGTGGGCTGTTGCCCATATGGTGGACATTAAATACGACCTGTTGTTCAGACCAAGCCTGAAAAATGGAAATAAGAAATATACATCTTTAATCTCAGGCAGGAAGATTATTCAACATAAACTTTACCCTCTTAGTCTGGAGATTCTCACCTGACAGAGCATTCTTGGAGGAGGATGATCTACTAACAGCCCTGGATAGAGTGAAGAGAATAAGCTACGAAATTACTAGTGCACTTTCTTGATAATTGAGTAAAGTATTTTGATGATCTTTCTGTGTAAGGTAGCTGTAGCCCTAATAAGTCTAAATAAGTTACCTTAACACGTGAGGATTGCTGTGCCGTGCCTCGCAGAGAGAAGCCCCTGAGGCACAGGAGTCACTCCCTGGAGCGGAGAGGAGGTTCAGAAGGACCTTGCCATGGAGACCTGGTGGGCACCAGGCACATTTTGTGGCCGCTCACTGTCACACAATCACCAAGAGCCAGCAGAAGGAAGTGTCAGCCCGGTAAGAGTGTCGCCCGTGGAGAGCAAAAAAGGACTGTTGTTGGCTGCTTCGTACACGTTATGAAAAATACGGCTTTATTTAGAAATCCCGCAGCTCTTCTGCGGGCAAAACAGCTATTCATTTCAGGTCTGAGTAGAGACTCCAAATTCAGGTCCTGTCTCTGAATTATTCATCAATGCCAGCTTTATTTCTCCAGCTCCCTGCGAATGTCTTGTGATCCTGGAAGCGAGGGATTTGATATGCCAAAATCCTACCTAGCTCTCGGTGCAGAGGGCTGCCTTTCATCTCCTCTTGTCCTGAATGCAGCAGCTCACCAGGGAAGTGCTGGGACACCAATTCCTTTCCTTTTGTCCAGCCACAGTTGATGGTGAATCGGATAAAATTTAATGGAGGTGATAATTACTTTTTCCACTCACTGTATTCTTATTTTTAATTTCATTGTTGGCTAATGATCTGTCTATTCTTTCATCTTGCATGTCTGCAGGGCTGAAGAACTGCTCCTCAAATTGCTCCCAGATGAATACATCGGCAAGTGGCTACTTCCTAGGCATTTTATGATACTCCACAACTAATTAAATCTATTTCAGGAGATGTAAATCAGGAAGGATTTTTCTTATCAAGCACTTTACAGCTGCATATCTGAAAACTCTCTACAAACAGAAGGAAATGCTTTTATCCCCTTATGACCGGTGAAGCTTCTTTTTTGCCGATTTCATTTGTACCTCAGACGTGGGCCTTGTAGGCCAGATTGTAGGCCCAAGAATAGGGACGCCAACCCCAAGAATAGGGACGTCAATCCCAAGAATAGGGACGTATCCTTGCAGACCATCCTTATCCATGTTCTGGACACTTCTGGGTTGTGGACAAGCTCCACAAGCAACACAGATTGTCACTATTATGTATAATTTACAGCTGGAGACACAGAGTTATTGCATGAGGCAGAAAATCCATTGGACAGCTACGAGTCCCGACTCAGGCTGCGCTTGACCATCACAGCTCTGCTTTTGGTCTGGGCCCCTGTACAGACATATAAAACACATAAAGCCATAATAATTCACAGATGAAGAGCAATACTTTTGAAATTATACAAAATGGACTTGTACTTGCAGGTTTGAAGAGGACAAAGTGCTCTCCAGTCCAGTAATGGTTTTGCCAGCTTTTCATGGAGAAAACCAGTTGTTATGGGGCATTGCTTTCTTTTTTTTCAGGGTTGTGTTGCCTGAGAGCAGGGAGATGGCAAACTGAAAACAGCAGATGACAGAAAAGCGCGTAGGGGCGTCTAACCAAGCTACAGAAGCCCTGAAAAACCAGAAGAGGGGCTTCAGAAGGCTTTGGAGAACAGACAGGGATTTTACTCACCTTTGCAGGAACACTCTGGCGGTCCTCCATCATTTGAACGTGAGGTGGAGTTTGTATCTTGGCAAAACTATTCCTACCTTTCCCATTTCTTGTCTTCTTCATCTTCTAATGAATGGGATGCCATGCCACTCATTCACCATTAAGGGTACCTCAGTAAGGTGGTATAACCCCATGTGGCTATTACAAAATCTGGAAGGCTTAGGTAAATGTTAATAAGCCAAACTTCTCCAAAATGGTCTTAGCCCACTGTCCCAACATGCAGCTGCCTGTCTTCCCTTCAATCTTCTGCATTCGTGTGCAGATACAGCCCCTTTTTAGTAATTGGTCACTTCAGGTTTAGGTACCTTAATGAGATGGGTGTTCTCATGAGATGATGGATGCTTTTGTATGTTTGCAGAACCACAGTGGAGACTTGCTTTCTTTTCCCGGTCAATCTTCTTAAGATGGAGAAATGGGAATGCAAATTGTTACTAGTATCTTTTCTGTGTTTGCACGTCCAGAAAACTATTTTTAGGAGGATTTGATTTGATAATGATCTCTGAACAAAATTTTCTGGCCATCAAAAAATAAGGAAATTTGGGATACAAGAGGTAGAGAGACCAGACAATGACAGCCTGATTAGGGAACAGAAAGGGCTGGTATTAAAACATGGAAAATTTCCCTTGCTTTCTAACTTAGCCAAGGGGAACTTCTTTCATTATGATTTGCAGAGTAGCAAGTCCATGATGCAAATAGTTTATATTGGTTTACTAACATTATCTTCTAATTCTTTCTGTTCTAACAAAAGGTCCCAGTACATAAGCACAAAGCAGAAAGTCCTGCAGTTACCAAAACACGGATTTGTTTTACACCTTCTTTTTGTGGGGCAGAGACATTTTCTTTCTTCTCAGATTAATTATGCAGTTTAACATTCCCTTGGTTCTGCCAGTGCAAATGTTAGTGGAATCACGTTGAAGAGCGGATCAATGAAATGAGAAGTCAGCAAGGGAAACACCATGTCAGGGCTTCCCCAGCGATCCCCAAACCAGGATGATAAGTTTCTGCAGGATCAGCCCAAATGAAGGGATCAGTGGAAGTGGGGAAGTAGGATTTTAACTATGCAACCATCCAGGAATACAGCAGGGCAAATGATTAGGTGGAAGCAACTGAGAAGAGTTGGTGATTTTTTTTAGAAGATGCAGAAAGCGGAAGAGGGGACCCTGTTTTTGGATTAAATACTAACCAGCGGGAGAGAGCAGGCTGTGAACGCCAGGGAGGGAGGAAAGGATGGAGCTCGTGACTCTTGGGGTAAGAAGGAGAAAAAACAGCAAAACAGCGACCATGGGTGGGCAGAAAGCCGGATTCAACCGTGTTGGAGGTCAGCTTGCTGAGGTCCCTCAGGGAGCAAATCTGGGGAAAAGGAGCCAAGGCGAGTCGGCTGTTGCTTGCAGAAACAGTATGAAGAGCACAGCTGCAAACCATCCCTCTGCAAGGAAGGTGAGGAAGGGTAGTGAGAGACCCACTGGCTGAATCACAACCTCCTTGCTGACTCAAGCCCAAGAAGGGTTTGTACAGAAATTGGAAACTGGGTTGACTTACTAAAGAGGAGTATGAAAAGTTAGCACAGACAAAGTAAGAAGTCTCTATTTTAAGGTTATAAGGTTACAAAGATCACTTTGGAAATGAGCAAAAATAGGATGTGAATAAACCACACCAGAAGGAAAAAACATTGTACTTGCCTCACCCTGTCCCTTGATTATTTTTTCTGTTGTTCTGGAATATCTACTGAACTTATGTTTTTACCTTCTCATATCCCTGCCCTTTTAAAAAAAAAAAAAGGAACATTTCCTTTTATGTCACTATATTAGTTTGAGAGCAATGGGACAGACTTTGGTACAATGAAGGGGGAGAAAGAATCCAGAAGTGACAAAAACTGCCTATGGCAGGGGGGTTGGAACTCGATGATCTTCAAGGTCCTTTCCAACCTAAACCATTCTATGATTCTATGAAAACAGTGAGGAAAAAAAGTTTTCTTGATTTAACTTCCCAGAGGAAGTTGGTTTATTTAAATTAAGGACCACTTGCAAAATCAGTGCTCCTTTATAATCTACCCTCTGAAGGGGTGAGATGTGCAACATTGATCCGTTATAAAATTTCCAAATTACCCAGACCAAAGCAAGCATCTGAAATGCAGACATATCTGAGCAGCTTAAGACTCCCAGCTGTGGCAAAAGCCTGGGACAGACAAAGCCCCCACCCAAATGTGCTCCTAAGCTTTTACCTTAGGTCTTATGTGAGAGAAGGGAGAGGAAAAGGTGTGCTCCGAGGGACTTGTGTCTCAGCTGGAGTCTGACCCCCTTTCTCAGGGAGCAAACATTAGGGTTTCTTAGCCCTGTTGCCCAGCCACCTGAGTGACCAGCCCCATCATCTGGCCCATAAACGGAATTCAATTGAGAATGAGTTTAATCTTTCCAGGAATCAGCTCTGGGTCTTCCCACCTCTTATCTGTGACCCTCTGTGCAGCTTTCATCTACTCTCCAGTTATCCTACTTTTGCTCAGCCCTTTCTCTACTGCATCCTTTCCTCTCCTGACTTGTCTTCACCCCGTCCTCATTGTAATGTCTGCCTCCCGTGCCATGCCTGCTCATCTCATTGCCTTTGACTTGCCTGGTTTGGTCTCTCCCAGATGCCTCTTTTTCTTTTTTCTTTTTTTTTCTTCTTCTTTTTTTTTTTTCATAGCATTATATATTTTCTTCTTTCATCCTTCACCTTAAGAACAGCTCACTCTTCTTTTTTTTTTTCTAAGCAGGTGCTTAGCAGGTAAAGTTAAGTTCAGCGGTAAAAGTTCACTCCCTGTGAAGAGAGGATTGATTCTTCCCAGGTGTGGATACGCAATCAGCTTTTAAGCCCCAGTTAGGGTGAGAACTTCAGCTGGTGCCTTATATCCGTTGCTGACTGGCAATGGGGCAGGTTCTGAACCTCAAGTGCATGCTTGTATTTGAAGTCAACATGGAGACTTACATCCTACACATTAATGATGTTTCAAAATCCTTCCTCCTGTCTCCATTACCAGGCCATTTTTTTCTGTGTTCTGGATGGAATGTGCATTCTATGGAACTTTTTAGTCATTTTTTTGGTGTCTGTGTAAAATAATCTATTCATGCCATTTATTTGAAGAGTTTGGGGACTGAGAAAATATTTTAAACTATTGTCACATCAATGGCAATGAAACTGAAGCAGAACCTGTGATCAGGAGTCCTTGTCCTGTTTTTATGCTGGTTTTTATTTTAACAAGAGCATAAAAAAGTGCCTGCAAGTGCAAGCTGAGTGTTAACAATGGAGGCTCCCTTTCTCAAGCCTTCAGAGCTTCTAATTACGTCTCTCTAGTAGCACATGTTAAATCCTGTCATTTATTTCTTGATCACTGTTCTACCTGTTGTGGGGCGGGGAAGAAAAAGCTCATTAGATGAGTCACATACCCTGAAAACACAACCGTGATTTGAGTTAGGGCAAAGGCTTCTTTTAAATGCACCCTGGAGTGCTCCTTCAAACACCCCATTGCTTGCTCGTTATTAGATGTCTGCATGTATGTGAATGTATGTGTACTTAAATAAAGTACGGATGGTTTGTAGAGACCTACATTCATTTATACTGATATGATGGTGCTATTCATGTCACGCTTGGCTGCGATAACGAAGCTGTCTAAAATAAGAATAAAAAAAATCCAGGGGGGAGAAAAGTGAACAGGGAGAGTGATGCCTGATGACCCACTGGTGATCTGGTTGCTGCTCTTGGCTAAAATCAGAAGATGAAAGAAAAATCATGAAGCTGTTGTTTCACTTGTTAGGGGCTAAGTGGCAGGAGGTGGCCACAAAAAGGAAGCAAACCCAGCCCCAAGCACAAAAAGCTAGTTAGGAAGTGGAGGGAACGCATTATTAATGAAAATCCAAAGTGGTGGAAAACCCAGGTTCTTAAGAGACTGTCTTGCAAGGTTTTAACACCCTTATAAGTTTGAGAAAGAAAACCAATTCACAGTTAAAGCAGATACAAAATAGTAAGTAATTTACTGTGTGACTTCAGTTCATACTTGTCAATGACATGATGCGCTAATAATCTCCTGTTGCTTGAAGGACCTTTGTCACATGACTTCTTACAACTTTCTCATTTATATATTCCTCTGGAAACGTTTAATCATGTTATGAATCTCATTTTTAAAAATACACCTTTAAATGAAAAATGAGTACAAAACATGAAAAAAGCAAAACCAAGGTGTCAGTTTGGATTTAAATTCTTGGGCTTTTTTTAATTTACGTGGTTTTTTTCCTTTTTAAAATATGTCTGGATCCTGATCAGGGTGTATTTCCATGTTTTGTCTAAGCCTTTATTAATATTACAGAAAGAAATGAATCTACAAATTGCTGTTGTAATAATAAGAGTAAATTGCTCCATCTGAGCCAGGGTCCCAGTTGTCTTACCAGAGCGCTCCATCAGATGAAGGAACACACTTTATATTATTATGTTCATTAAAGTAAGACTAACACTGAGTTTGAGTTCAGTATTAAGCAATACACAAACACATTTTAAGAAGTAGTCCTTGTCTCTAGAGAGGCAGGAGGGACAAAAGGCAGGCAGCGTGGGTGGATGAGGAAGAGGAAGAGGAAGTTTGAGGAAGAGGAGGCTGAGGGGAGACCTCATCACTCTCGACAACTATTTGAAAGGACACTGTAGAGAGGTTGGTGCTGGTCTCTTCTCACAGGTAATTAATGACAGAACAAGAGGGAATGGCTTCAAGCTCCAACAGGGTAGATTTAGACTGAACATTAGGAAAGGCTTTTTCCCAGAAAGAGTGGTCGGGCATTGGAATAGGCTGCCCAGGGAGGTGGTTGAGTCACCATCCCTGGATGTGTTGAAGAGCCGTTTAGATGTGGTGTTGGGGGATATGGTGTAGGGGAGAACTTTGTAGAGTAGGGTAGATGGTTGGACTCCATGATCCCAAGGGTCTCTTCTAACCTAGACAATTCTATGATTCTATGAAGGGGCAACAAGTCTGCCTCGCAATGGATGCTCCTACCCCAAAGCCTCGTGGCTCACTACCAGGCCATTTAGCCTCTCAGGGTAGCAGAAACCTGCCGGAATCTCTGGGCTTGATGGCAGAATCACACCTTGTAGTAATCTTACTTTTCTGCCTTACCTAGTCCTGCTCCAAAACTGCTACTCTTCCTTAAATGTGTCTCCAGCGTATCTTCTTTCTCACCCCCATCCAGCAATCAGATGTATTTCCTCCATACCTCACCTGCTCTAATGTATTCTTTGACTTTTCATGCCTGTACCTGTTGTCTCCCCTTTTACCTCTCAGCTGCTTCTTGCTTTCCTCTGCCCTACGGCTGGTGGGACAGCGTGCTCTCGGCAGCATCCCTGTGCTGTCTCCTCGTGTAACCCCCGGCTCCCCGGCGTCTCCAGTCTCCAGCACCTCTATTAACCTTTCCCGACAAGATCGGCTTCCTCTGCCTTTCCTCCATGAAATGCCTTTTAACGAGGGAAGGGACAGGGACACTTATTTCCCCTCGCTGTCAAGTCTGTCGCTACCTCTGTGAGCCTTCGGAGGCTGCAGAGGCAGAATCATTCCCCCCACCACCACCTTCGGGGCTACTGGTTCCCTTTCATATTTTTTTCACTTTATACGTGATCCTTATTCCTCTGATCCTCCAAACATTAAAGCGATTTCCAATTTTTCTTGCGATATCCCAGGATATTGTCCTAAGACTTGAAATATTAAAGGTTTTGCACTCAACTTATTGAAGAGCCCATGGGATTCCTTTTGTTCTTTGAAAACACTCAAGATGTAGCCTCACATTTTCCAAATTTTTGGGATTAAGTTGTTTGCAATGCTATGCTGTATCCTCTGGAATTCATGTCTTAAAAAATGTGGCCCATATTGTTTATGGTAGATGAAAATGTAAAATGAAAGGAGTTTCAGTCAGGTTTGCGTGTGATGGGGGTTTGCTACCACATCCTTTGGAAATCAGCCTGGAGTGAGGGTAATTTCCATATTTTTGTTAATTGTCTTTGCCTTTTCTACACACTTTGCTAATTTCTTAGGCGTGCTTTTTTTTTCTAACATTGATAATTTGCTCAAAACTTGGCCAAATGACAATAATTGCATGGGCAATTTAACCACGTTATTTTAAATGAAACTTAGCATTTGCTGTCTAGCCCAATACTGTAGTAAGAGAAAAAAAGAAATATTTGAGCATCCTGCTAGTAATGGGTAAATTAATTTCAGCTCAGCTGCAGAAACATTTTGAAGAATCTATTTTTTTTTTTTTTCATTTCGTGGGATTTACAGCATGGAAAATCAGGATCTAGATTCTCTTTCCTAAAAATGAGTCCAGTGGGGTAATTCAGAAACTATCTGGTGTAGCTGAGAGAAGAATCTGGTCCTTGTATTTCTGCTGGATTATGCACTGGCAGAGAAGACTGGGAATAAAAGAGAAAAACAGACTAAATTTACTAACAATCTGCATGACACAATTTCCATAAATTGTGCTAATAGAGCAATTTATAAAAATTGTGGTAATATATTAAGGAGACCAATTTACAAAAATCCATTTAGAATAATAAACTGAGCATTGTTGGTAATGCAGCTATATTTTCCAATAGTGTTTACGTATAAAACAAATTGACTGTCTGTTCTCATTCACTCCACGTTATGTTAATACCAAGTATAGACAACAGCAAATAATGAAATACTCAGATTTTTTTGTTTATCTACAGATTGCATTGATGGTCACCACATATTTTAGAGGCATTACACTTTGTTAGGTGCAAAAGATTTCTCAGCTGGGCCATTGCTGAGGTTTTCTTGTTTGTGAGAATTACTGAAAAATGGTTTTCTGAAGCTGTTTAGCTTGTCACTCAGACGTATAGCTCAGTATACGAGATGAATACATTAGAACTGCACTAAACCACTCTCAGCTAAGTGAAATGCTTTAAAATCCATTTGGAGTTTAGTTGTCCCTCCCCACATATCAATGAAGATTTAATAGCAGATGCTGCAGTGAAATTTTACATGGTTGACACTGCGTAAGCATTTAATAAAAATCCTTAATGGTCAAAAGAAATGAAAAACCTGCAAGATGTGCTGCTTTGTCCCCGACCATGGATGGATAAATCTTGTCCTGTAGTTCCTCAGCTCCTGGAGGCAGGCTCCCATGAAGAATGGCCACAGTGTCTCAGGCAGTTGGGAGGATCAGGATGATGTGGAGAAGTCCCAAAGGCAGCTGAGTTTGCTCCCCCGGTGCAGGGGACTTCCCTTGGCCGAGCACAGAGCCAGTTGAAGGGCTGGCTCCACACTGCCAGCCCTCTGCTGCCTCCACCTCACTTCTACTCTAGCACCTTGCTGCAGCGTGTGGTGACCCTCAGCTAAGCAGAACAGGATGAAACCTCTGGCTAAAGTTGGCCAGACGGTAGTTAAAAGGCGTTGTGCATATCCAGTGGTGGGTTTGGCTGATAAACCCAAGAAGAGGTGGTGGTGGGGACAACTCCATCTGCTACTTTCAAGGCACCAGTGTGCGTGGGGTGATCCCCCAGGGCTTGCGCGTAGGGTTTCCCCCTTGGTGAGCTCCAGGGTGCCCAGAGCTCACCCCAAGCAAGGACTGCCCCCGTGGCTTAGGTGAGTTAAGGGTTGAAGGTAGGCTTGGACTTGTTTAAAATAAAAATATAGAGGCAGTTGTGGCATTTTCTTTCATGTTGTTTTGGCAGGGAAAGACAGGCAGCAGGGCTGAGGAACAAAAGTAGGAATTGAGGTGGGTTGGCGTGCACAAATATGGATATTATAAATATGACGATGTGCTCCAGGGGTGGGGGTGATGGTTTGCTGCTTCCCATCCCTGATGCACCAGGGTAGTGGAGCTGCAAAGGCCCCCAGGCAACGTCTTTCGCCTCCCTGCAGGGAAACAGCATGTATAGACTCTCGCTGCTTATGGATGCGGTCCAGCTTGATCTTTAACATCCTTTCCTGGAAGGGACTGCACAGATCTTCCCCGTAGTCTGCACATTCTGCTACCACAAGACAAATAATTTAGTTAGAGCCCTGGGGCAAGGAGCAGAGATTCACTATATGATTCTTAGTGGCTTTGTGGTGACTTACCTTTAAGGAGCCCCAAATCTGCTTAAAACCGTACAAGGGATTTTTTTTTTAATAATAGGATAACACTGAAATATTATGGGAATAGTCTTCATTCTCATGCCGTTCTAAAGAGCTCTACATCCAGCTCCACCAATATCAAACACCTCAATTTTCCGCAGAAAATTTAATTTAATTCTTTTTAGAAGGCATTGTTCAGTTGACTTTAACCAAGTGGCAGAATAGACGACCAGTCCCTCACAATTCAGAATAGTGAAGATATTTGCATATTCTTTTAAAGCACAGCTGAGAGTGGACTTTTCAAGATAGCATTTTTAATAGAAATTAGAATAATTTGTGAGCCAGTACATATGCCTGAAAAAAATCCTACTAGACATTGACATGATGAAATACATAAAGGCAGTCTTTTTCAATACATAATATTTGATTTTGTAGTTTGCAAGCCTTTGGAATGCTGTTTTTGAACGCTGAACAGTGCCAATTTATCAATTAATTATTTCTATGCCTACAAACACATGGCACTCCTGCAACATCTATTTTCGTGCCGAGAGAAATAGAGTATCCATATACCTTTAAAAGCAGTCTTTGCTCTTCCGCTGCCTACATGCTTATTTTATTTTGATTCTTTTCTTCTCTTGCACTTCGGTGTTGAAGAGATTTCTGGGCTGTTGGCTTTCCTGTCATTGCCACCGCCAGCTCCTGACAATGACTGATAAGTGGACGTCCCTCCAGTCACTGCTTTCTTCACGCAGAGTGGTGCATGAAGGGGGAGCAGAAATCAGACCACATGCGCACTGTGCACGCGGTGAAGCAGTCTCCAGCAAGAAGGCGTCCTCCAGCCTGACAAAGAATGTGAAGATAAGACAAAGATGTAGTGGGATTTTCTTGTTAACGAAATGCAAGATGTTATCTCAACATAACTTTGAAAAGAACATAAATATATTGCTGAAGACTACAGTTTTCAAACAAAAAAAAAACCCTAGGACTTGTCCTGTCTTTGACTGTCAAACCTGCAGAAAAAATCAAGATCGACCTTCTGCAGAAAAAATCAAGATCGTATAAGTTATAAGTTCAGTCAGTGTATTCATTTGAGAAAATATGTTATACCAATACAGTTAAAAACCTTATTTTCTCTGTGTTGAGAGTTACAGAATGGTCTGACTGTTGTGGAAACATCTAATACAAGAAGGCACATTCTTCCTACTCACAGTGCTTTTTCAGTCGGTTAATGGGTGAACATATCTCAAGAGCCTAAGAAGCTTGGGCATTATAAGTTAGGGAAATTATAGTTAGTAATCTGTGTGTAAGATTACTGTTAATTCTGAAGTTGTCTTGAAGTGCATATCAAAGTACCTGTCTGAAACAAGTGGTGACCATGGGTAGTTGTCTTAGCGTGTCCACAGGTTATATAAGAAATAAAATGAGGATAATGCATCTTTTATCTATAATTGTTTTGGGGAAAGGACGAGTATAAGAATCTGAGTTCTTGGCTTTGTGTGGGAATGGGCATGGGCAGGCAAAGTCCAAGAAAGAGAGTGTTAACCAGGACTAAAGTGTTAGATTTCAGGTCCATTGATTTGGTCCCTAACCTTGGTTATGGAGGTTGAGGTGCTTGTGACAAAGCTCTCTCTCTTTGCTCGGTGTTATTTAATAGGAGCCTTAACAATAACATTCTTGTGCCTATGAACTGAGTTGCAGATGAAGCTACACCTTTGCGCATAGGCTAGAAAATGAATCAGATGGTACTGGAAGATCTATTTTAGTAATGCCATTTGGGTAGACAAAAGTGTATTGAGCATAGGGCACTCAGCCAGAAGGCAAAGTGCTTGTTTCCTATGGGTAACCTAAACTGAAGGAATTGCTCTTTGCCACTTCTGGGTTGAACACAGTCTCTTCTTTCAGTCAGAGGTAGATTTTGGCCTCAAAATATCCTCAAAGCACTAGATGAAGAAGCAGATTTCTTCACGGGTATAGCACTGCAGTAGCCAAGGCAGCCACACTTGCTGTCTAGGTAGTAGGACATCTCTGTCAGCTCAGGATCTCATACGTACTGTAAAAATATCCCAAGAATTTGTTGGCTCTTGCTATACAAACTATTTACTCTTGAGAGAGGATTGAAAGTCAGGCAACCACACGATATTAACCATACCAGAAGTTAATAACTGTTTCACGTAGCTGAGACGGGATTTCCCGCTTTTAGTGGGGCAACGGACACTTATTTATAATCTCTTTTAAGGAAAATAATTGATTCGGCTTAATTAATTTCAGCGAGTGAGATGGAGAGAACTGGTAGATGTAGTTTTAGGGAGAGTGACTCGCGTTGTGAAAGCGTGGCCAGGTATGCAAGAAATGCAGCCTTCAGTCTGAGTTTTCAGAGGGCAGGATAATGACACAAGGGGACAAAGAGTACCAAATGCTGTCCTCATACTGTAGATTAGAAATGGTGAAAGCTCACACACATGTGACCGTAACTGCTTTTGAACAGCCCTAACCTTTTTCTTGGAGAAGGCATGGAGGGCATAGTTAGGCAGTAGTTTCCTTTAGCTAATGGAGCTGTGAGCCTCTTCCACGTAGGGATGCTTTGGGAAAGGGATTGTGGATTGATGGGCTGTTTTGTTTCCCAGTGAAAGCACGATTTCTCCTGATTTTCTCCTACTGAAACGATCGTTTAATGAACATGGTGGTAATTGCTGCGAGCTTTATGTTTATAAATGGTTTAAAAGCTGGGCCAAGTATTTGAAGGAATCTTTGTCTTATCAAGGGAAATAAAGGACTGCTTTCTGTAAAATGTAATAGAGTTGACTCTGGGGGGTGGGTGGCAATAGACATAATGGTGTAGGGGGAAGGAATATGAACCTGGTCATGACGCACGCAGCATGGTGTTGTCAGATCAGAGACAAAAAAAACCCATTTGTTCTTAAAAGAAGGAAACACAGTCACAGAGTGTGTATATCCCTAGTTTAGATGTAATAAAAAATAAAATGCAGAAAACCTGAATTCTGAAGTCTCAGAGACTTCCTGAAATAACTCAGGGAAACCTTTGTTCTGAAGAATGTAGAAAATTGGCATCTGAGACAGGAAAGTGTTGTGAACTTCTTACCAGATAGAGAGAGTGACCAAGGGAAGAACAAATGGGAAACCTCTGCCAGATGCTTCAACTTGCTACAAGAACCAATGACATAAATTATATTTCTGTAAGCAGGTGTTGAAATAATGGCCAAACCAAAACAGGATGGGACTAAAGTGGAAGGGTGGTAGCCTTCAGAGCAAGCGTACACACCCAGCTGCAGATGGGGACTTCCTAGCAGGTGACAAGAGACAGAGAGGCCTAAGGCTGGTGCATGCTGAAGACACAGGGATCTGAGGGAACATGATACCCTGAAAACATGAGAGGTTCATCACCGAGAAATGAGAAAATTGGTACAGTAATGAGCAAAGCCTCTTAAGGGATGTTGGCACCTCTGACATCTCCTGGGCACCCCATATTCCTAAAGCTGCTCCTTTTCCCTGGGGGTCCCATTGCAGAGCCCCTGCATTTGTTTTGGGGATGGGAGTTCCTACACGTTTCCCAGGGCTCTCCTGCTGAGCCGTACCATGGGCTGGTGGTGGGTTTTCTGTGCGGGCACTAGCGGTGTGCTCTGTGCTGAGGAAGACGAGGGCGTCCCTGCTGCCGTGAACTGTGTGTGCAGTACTGGGAGCTGCGATCACTCATCTCGGATATATCTGGCTGGTGTTGGCTCATGTTTCCTATTAATGCAAAATAATAAAAATATTATTATTACGAAAGTTCAGGCTCAATGACAGCCTGAAATAATGAGGGAAAATTCTTGGCTGCCTAACAAAGTCCTCTTCTGAATAGCATAAAAGTATTTTTATTTTAGTTACTGTTTTATTCCGAACACAAAATGTGCCCTGGAAGTAAAGGGAATGTATTGTTTTGCAGTGACTCAGTATCACATTAGCTCAGGAATTCTTTTTAATTTCTAGAAGAAAAATCTCAGTTCAGGATTTGAGAAAAACAAACCCAGAGCAACAACAACAGCAAAACCACCCTGAAATACCACACTGTCACCTTCTGGATTTCTGCGGTGTTTTTGTCGAGTACTCAGCACCTTGAATTTAACTGACAATCATCAGCAATTTCACATGCTTTCCCTCACCTATACGTGCTCAGTATGACTAGCAGAGAAAAGTTTCAGCCTTTTTTTTTTTTTTTTACTGCCACTAAACAGCACTGAAAGTCTACTCCAGAATCGGAGGTGTTGGGTGCATGTTGGTGTGTCTGGAGGGGGAGTGGACACTGCTGGTGGAGAGCTTCCACGGAAAGTCCTGTCTGCAAGCCGCCTCTCAAGGTGATCTCAGCTAGGGACACATTAAATTCAGAGGGCAGTTGGATTATTGTCAGCTCAGACGTGGTGGTCTGAACCTGAAATAACTCCGTTGACTTTGGCCATGCTGCTCTGCAGACAGAGGTACCGTGTGGAGGGCGAGACTGGCTGCGGAAGGGCAGCGGGGTGGCAGGCCTGTTTATCAAAGGTTATGGCTGCTGTACTTAACTGTTCAGTACACTTGGTCTTCCCTGCGAACGCTTGCCTGAATTAACCCTGTGCAGAGCTAAGCCCAAGGTGCTGCCTCACATGCCGGTGCCCCAACCGAGCCAACTTTCCCTCTTCTGCAAGGAGGGGATGGTCTGTCTTGACAAAAGATCACGTTTTGCTTAACAACTTAAAAAAAGGGGGGGAGGGAGGAAGAGAGAGAGAGAGAGAAAGAGGCCCATCTTGGTTCTACTTTATTTCAAACACCTGTAAAAGGATTTTATCAGAAACTACATCCATCCGAAGGTGCACCCTCCTCACAACTGCAGCTGAAATTAAGTACCCACTTCAGGACCATCAATGAAGGAGACCTGAGAGTGAGGTTCACATTCAAGAAGAGATGGAATTCAACATGCCAAAACACTGACCTGATCCATATGAATGGGAAGGGTGCAAAATCATCATTACCCAGTTCTCCCATGTGCTGAACTCAGCCAGATTAATGAATTGACCAGCTCCACCTTGGAAAGGCAGAAAAAGCAGTGAAACCAAACAATGTGGAGCTGAGCAAAGACAGAGGTAAATTTCCCTTTCTGTGGCAAATCCACCAATGTCCCTTCCAGTTAGCAGGGTCTCCAACCTTCGGCCCATGGAGTTATGAGACCCAGGTTGCCTCTTTGTCCAGTTGTCCCCATGTGAGGTAAGTGCCTGATCTTGTAGTCCAGCTACCTCACTCTTCCTTGGTCCTCTCCGTGGAATCCAACATACATTTGTCTTCGCAAGGCCAAGTTTCGTAGAGAACGGAAAGCTGCGGAGGTTATTGAATGAACTTAAACCATACCTTTCGGATAATTAACACCATCAATAAAAATGAACATTAATATTCTGCGTAATTCCTGCTTGCCCTTGGACGCTGCAGTTTGGTGCTGAATTCAGAGCAGGTCTGAGGCAGCGAATAGTGATGTGAAATGGTGCCAAAGGAGAATACGGTCCTGATAAATGTAACGGGCTAAATTTATTTATTTGTTCCCTATCTTACAGATGCAAATTATGCATTAGTGACTCAGGTACTCGGCCTCCCTTCTGATCTGTCGCCATGTGCCAGGTGTGACTGGAGGACCGTTACCATACGCTGAGTCAGAAAAAGGGTGAGAAGTCAATCCAAACACAATGACAATGACACAATGACACAATGACAATAGATAGATCAATCAAAAAATAGATAGATCAATAGATCTAAAAATAGATAGATCAATAGATCAAAAATAGATAGATCAATCCAAACACAATGACTAAAATAAACTGAGATTAACTTCTCATTTATATTTTTTGCAATCAAAAAAAAAAGTGGGAAAAACTGCAAACATGTTTTACAGGAACTATTATTTACTTGCAGCAATGAAACCTTTATGTTCACACAAATCTGTCCTTGCGGCTCAGAGCTGACCACTTGGTGCTGTGAGGAGCTGTATGAAGCTTTAGGTCAAGAGAGGGTTTTCCCAAGCATAAGAAGGAAATGCGTTCATACTATCAGTGTTAAAATTCAACCCTATTCACCAGTGTACTGGAGTAATTAATTGAGAATCTTACCATCGCAAAAGTAATTAATGTAAAGTTTGTCAGTGTGTTTACTTAGAGAGGATTTTGTGCATAAAATCTCCAAACAGGACTTAGAAAAATGGGAAGTTCATCTCTGAAATGGATTGGGGAGCACAGGGGGAAATATAATAACCAGAAAAAAATGAAAATAAGAGAATGAAATTTGCTCCTCATAATTTATTTTAAATTAAATCATAAAAGCTTGGGACTTGCAGTCTCAAACAAATCTGCCACAGGACCTGATTAGCATCTTTGAAGGAAAAAAAAAATAATCCATTTCTTAGATAATACAGTCAACACATTATAATTAATGCATTTAAATACGTGCCTTCCTTAAGGGCAGATACTATGTTAGCAATTAGGGTTTTAGCAATTTTTGCAGAGGAAGCTGCATCTCATTATATAGTCTTTTAGACCCAAGTTATTCTTTCATAAAGAAACCAGTTATCTTGTTTATGGATTGTTGAGAGTGCAGAGCTGGAAGCATTAAGTATTTATGCAAACGCTTGAAAGTACACCACTGGAAATTCATGCTCTTTCTTCTCCTTCTCGTCTTATTTCCTTTTTTTTTAAAAACTGTTTTTGTTATACACAGAATGTTACGTACGTCTGTGGAAACACAAGCCAACTTTTTCACAGAAGCGATACACTGAGCCAAATCTTGTACTTTGTAATCAGGCGTAACTCCTGTCTTAGAATCTTTCCCTCTCAGGTTTCATAATAAGTAGATTCCAGTAATTAAAATAAGAAATCAAGTCATTGGTATAAAAACAAATTAACTTTTTTAATATTAAGTATGAGAAAGGGTGCCTCATGTTACGGTGTTAAATTTGTATTTGGTGTCTCCTGGCAGTTCATGGAAGAAAACAGAAGGGGATTAACTCTGTTCTCAATTAATTTAATATGGCTTTTCAGTTACCTTCAGCAGAGGCAGAGTTAGAACGAAACGGAAAGGCTTTAACCCGTCTCTCTCAGTGCGCAGTCTCTGAATTACATTAGATACATCGCTGACAACTTAGAATTGCATCTGAGATGCTGCAAGTAGAAAACGCAGGGGCGGTGTTTATACAGAACAGACACTTCTCTGCAAATTTACACCAGAGTGAGTTTTATACACTCACAGTCTTTTGGAACAAGTCCGTGAGACTCGTGCCCTTGAGTGACTGCTGGTACGTGTACCCTTTCTTTGCCCTGTGGTGGCCGCGGTCATCCTCTTTGCTGCCCATCAATCCTTATCTGCCAGACAATACCGTGGGGGACCACTGAAAACCCAGAAGTGTCACCGTCTGCCCACAGGCAGGGACAAGCGGGCTGTCCCCTCGGAACAGGGTTAGGGCACAGCTCTGCAGTCGCTCGAGATTTCCCCGGCTGCTGTGACAGTTCCTGGCTGAGGAGCTTATGAGTGGGGCTCGCATGAGACAGCATCAGGTGTCTTCTCCTGTGTAAAATGAGAACATTACGTTTTCTGAGTTAGTGTATGGCAACTTGGAGCTTACATTTAATTAAGTTAAATAAACACTCGCTTTGCTCTCCATCTCCAGAAATCTGTGTAACCCAGAAGAGGCACACTGGGGCACTCAGAGTTTCTCAGGAAGGAACTAGGGGCTCCTTTCCTCCTCCAGGTTATTCTGAAGTTTTTGTCCTCACAGGTACAACTGCAGACACTGAAAATTCCCATGTCCTGATTTACACTTGCACCGTGGTACTCCCTCATTGGGAGTGAAAAAAAAAACCAAATCCCTTTGGCAGCCAGAGGTTCCAGTTCCTCTCACTTAACTTTAGATGTCCATAAAACAGTCATCTGAGTCATGCTGTGATCACTTTATAATCAATGGAAAGAAAGAGAGGCTCCAGGGGTACGATTTATTCCATCCTCATGTAGAAGTCAAAAACTGGTCAGATGAGACACACCCTAAAGGACCTATTTTCTTCCATTGACTATAAAGACAAAGATTTGGCTGAGGTGTAGATACCTCTGCTTTAACTGTCTAAGGTTAAAAGAGGTGAACGTTATCCCAAGTGACTTCAGCGGGCATTGGATCAGGTCTGCTGTGTGCAGTAACAATGTGCATCTGAAATCAGTATCATCTGTTCAGATTTGCTCTTTGAATACCACTGCGTAGCATCAGTACTTAGCAGCCTTTTGGAAGGAGGGCAGTGTAACTGTGAGCGCTTCATTGATGAAACTGCAGAGCAGACTTGGCTTAACCCAAAGGTCAGAAGGACAGAATGTAATTCACTGTTTTCTATTTCACAGTCTGTGGGTGAAAAGGTTTCAGGGAGGGAGGGATCAGATATAGTATCACTTGTGATGTCAAATGACTGCCATGAATAATATAGAGTCCAAATAAAAATTTTTGATAACGACCCAAAGATTAAAAAGCGTTTTACTCAGATTATTTAGTAAATCCTCATGTTCAGATCAAAGTCCCGTTACTTAGCTCTTGGACTATTTGAGAGCAGGCACAAATTAGAAACATTTAAACATCAGTAAATTTGCTTATGGGCAGGAGAGATAATGTTTGCAGGATCAGGTTTTTAATTTGGAAAAATAATACTATTCCCAAGGAAAAAATAAAGCATTTCTACTGATAACGTTCTGTTCTCCCGTTCATTGAGATGTAAATTCCACGTTACTTACTCGACAGCTGCACAGAGCACAATGGTTTTCCAAGGTAGCCATCATAGATCGGAACTTCCCTAGATAAACATATAAATGAGAGTTTATCTTAGTTACAGTATAGCAATTTTCATCCTGCATATAATAGCATTTTCTTGCATTCTGTGTCCGTAATTGCCTTTTCTCTTTTATAGTATGTAATAAATTACTTTTTATAGTCAGGTACTTTCATTTAAGTGAATTGAAGTTTTATCATTGTATTGCAAGTGTTCATTAGACTTCACTTTCCTATGGGTGAGAGTCATTTCTGGCCTTCCCCAAGAGAGGCAGAAAGCTGACGCCTATTGATTTAGGCGTTTCCCTGAATTTAGCCCGGCTTGCTTACATCCAAACACTTTTCATCAGCCGCCTCCTTTGCACCCACACGCAGTGGTCCTTCACTCCTGGCAGGAGAGGCAGGCCTGGGTCCTCCTCTGTTGTGTGATAGCGTCATGGACCAGACTTCAGACAGGATTTGTGTTAAATATACTGCTGATAAAATAGTGGAGTTTGTGGTTGATGGGCTAAATTCCCTTGTCAGTCTGGGAGTATATTTAAGCTCTAAATGTGATATGGATAATACAGCTGTGTGAGTGTATATACACATATATATGTACCTACAGTGTTTCTGACGGTATAGAAAAATGTTCTCGCAGAGACTGGATTGGTTTGGGAGATATATATACATATAAAAATAAAAATCTGTTATAGAGTCTCCTGTGAAGATGTATTTGTTGGAAGTTGTACATCCCACTCATACAGTCCCCGTGCTCTTTTCTGTTATCCCACTCCATCCCAAGGAAAGAGGGAAGGAGAGATGTTCTGCCGCTATGACTTCCCTGCTACCTGAAGCAGAGTTGCTCCATAGCATCTGTTGCAGCTGAAGAGGCAAAGATTTATGGACAGGGTGAGGAGGAAAGAGGAGTCAAAAGGTCCGTGGCTCGCCCACCGGCCCTTTGGCAGTGCCCGCCCCCAACCACGTGCCGTGGTTGTGTTTGCACAGAGTGCGTGTTCATATTAGGGTTGTGCCTTCCCACAAATGATGCCTGTGTTATTAGTTACTATAATCTTACACGTCAAAGCTCCTAGGAACTCTAGTGACTATCCTTTATGTAGCTCTGGTTCCTAGGACCTTTTTTTTGCATTCTGGAGAAACTCAGTGAGTTAACGCTCCACAAACTATTGAAAGGCTGTTTTTCTGTGATCATCCTCTGAATATTTAATGGAAATAAAGAAGTAGGTGCTTGGGTTAGTGATCTTCATAGATTTCAGGAACACAAGAGTATGTTCCTGAAATTGAGGAGCGGTTCAGTTACAAACAGGGAGCTTATTACCTCAGCATAGAAAAATGGATAAAACCTGTGTGGAGGTTATAGACTGAGACAGAAGTGCTGATAATTGCCTCTTGTTATGTCAGAAAAACAAGGTCCTAACCTGACATTTCTGTTCAATACTGTCTTTATGAGGAATGAGTTTATCTGTTTCCTCTAATGCTGTCCTGTTCCAGTCTTGCTCGAATGTTCCTTTACCTGCAAATAGACAAATGTGCAACTAAGGGCTGATCGTAACACTCCCTTCTGGCCTTAGAAATCTATGAATCTGCTTAACCGTGGTGACAGACCAACAGGGCATACCTGCTCCGCTCTCTCAGGAGTCTCCATACTGTGCTGCCCTGGGCGGTGAGGACCCCGGGGCTATGCACAGTGAAGAAATCCCATCATGTTGCGGCGACCTGTACCATTGCAGGCAGGGGCACGGACACACGAAAATGCTAACAAAACATCCACGGGAAGTCCCCATTGGGAGCGCTATTGTATGAGAGGACATAGTTCATGTTTGCATTGGAGGGGAAAGGATCTTGATTACTTAAGAGCTTCCTTTCATCAAATCCAACTTACATCTTACCTACACAGTCTACTGCTTCCATCTGTCTTTTCTTTCTGTAGGGTGGGAGTTAAAAAGACAGATCTATTTGGAGGATTGCATACCAAGTTGGACATGGACTGTATTTATGTGTTTGATGGAGTTGCATCGTTCCTTTTTAAAACTGCAGTATCGGCCAAAAAAAGAAGTTTTTGAAAAGGTAGGAAGGCAATGGGCTGTTGCCAGGCTTTGAGATGCGCTGTGTGCTCGGTGTGAGTTTCTCTTAGAAGATCCTGTCTGAAATTTATACCTCCTTTCAAAGCTCAGTAATCACCTAAATACAGAGCTGAGGACCTCTGTATTTGGACAAAATAATGGCTGGTTCACTCTCCTGTACTTAAGTGCTCACGAAGTACCGGTGATTTTCCCAGAACTATTAATTTTTTCTATTTGTTGATGGTGACTCCCTGTCCTTGCCTGCAGACGCCGAGGGAAAAGTCCCCAAGCGACACGTGGAGATGTTGCAGGGTGCCTGAACTGCCCCTCTCTGCTCTTCCCAAGGGCCCAAAGCAGCTCAATATGTGGGACCCTGTGCAGGGTGGGTAGCGGGACCCACCTGCTCCAGACCGGCTGCCTTTGACCTCACGATTGACCCTAATGGTTTGTGTAGAAAATCCTTTTTTGGCGCCTCTGTGTGTGCATGTGTGTGTGTGAGTGAGAAACGGTTGATAATCTCCTGAGCCATTTAGATACTCGATGAATATTTTAGCCTATCCACTTAAAAATACCCGCGCTCTTCTTGAGAGAGAAAATTCACAGTCAGTCTTTGTGCCTGCCTACCTGAATTTAGATCCCGTTTTCTTTTATCATTACCACAGTAAATAACAGTAATTTACTGAGGTTATATTAGTGCATTTTCTGCTCTGACATTTCTTTAACTGGTTCCGTGTTAATATGCCAGGGCTCTGGCCACTGGAAATAGGAAGCTGCTGTGTGTTCCCTGTACACCCAAACACATCCGTCACATATGTGGCTCTAAAAAGCCAGGTGACTATTTTATGTCACTTCCTTATCTAAGCCTTTCGCTTTATTGTGAACTTTATAAAGGGTCTGTCCAGACACTGCTGTGCCTTTTCCATTGATTTAATTGTAACAGAAGCAATGGGCTGTGGGTGAGTCTGTAAGGTTTTTGGCGTTGTTGTTTGCTAGGGGAGGTGTTGGAAATGCGTTTAAAATAACGTTAAATGGTTTCTTTATGACCAATTCAACAGAAAAAACTGAGAAAGATTCAAATAATTGTGGACAGTATGTTTTGCTCAGAGATAAATTGTTTGCAAACCCCTTGAAAACACTCAGCTGCATGTGGAGCTCTGCCTGCTGCCAGGCGAGAGTCGTGAGAGGGGAAGCTTGTCCAGGAGAGATGTGGCTGAGTCTCACTCGCATTTTTCTAGCAGCCAGTACTTAGAATCATAGAATAGTTTGGGTTGGAAGGGACCTTAAAGATCATCTATTTCCAAACCCCCTGCCATGGGCAGGGACACCTCCCACTAGACCGGGTTGCTCAAAGCCCCATCCAACCTGGCCCCATCCACCTGCCCCACACCTCCAGGGATGGGCCATCCACAACGTCTCTGGGCAACCTGTTCCTGTCTTACCATCTCCAGAGTGAACAAATTCATCCTAATATCTAATCTAAATCTCCCCTCTCCCAGTTTAAAGCCATTACCCCTCATCCTGTCACTAAATGCCCCTGTAAAAAGTCCCTCCCCAGCTTTCCTGTAGGCCCCCTTTAAGTACTGGAAGGTGTCTACTTGGCCTTGCTTTTACAAATCCTGTAAATTAGCACAGGTGCAAACTGTTGCACCAAATAATTTTATTAAATGTATTGTTTATTGGGATCATTAGCTCCTGCTGTAAGGTGAAGAAAAAAAAAAACGCGGCCTGCTTGCAATTTATCTTGTGCCTCTTCAGAGAATGAAGGAAAACAGTGACCCTTACACTCACCCTTTCCTTAGCCTCATCAATCACGACTGGAAACCAAAACGTCGCAACTAGCTCTTAATAGCGCCAGAGATTCATCACCTTCTTTTGGTTCCCTTCATCATTCACTCTCTGCAGTCTCTGGGGGATGTCCGTGGGCAGGACGGAAGCTGTCAGGAGCAGGATTGCATACCTGCCCGGTTTATCACCGGGCTATTGCAAACCGTGGACCAGACTACAGCAGTATCTCTTCTGCAATGGCTCGCTGCCACGTTAAAGGTAATCACATCTGTGATCACGCAACCCTGTGAGCTCTGGAAGCCCTTACCTATAGCTCATCTGTGGTTATTTAGCATCTCTGTACACGTGCCAATTAAATCTTCGGTGTGGGACATGGGGGTCTTCATCAAGAGCACACAAGAGACTATGCTATTAGGCAAATATACCACCATGACCACTGAGAGACATAATGAAATATGAAAGCCCAGGAGAGACAGCAAAAAGAGTAGACGTGCAGGCAGGTTTACTGCCAGATGTGGGTGACTTATGGCTCTCCTGGTGTCTGTAAGCTTCTGGAAAAGGTCAGAAGGTTCCTTCTATTTAGAAACTTGGACCCAGCACTCAGGGAAGAGCTGCACATAAAGACTGCTGCACAGACGGCGAGGAAAGTACAGCATTTTAGTGAGGAGGCGAGGATGTGGGAGATGATAGTGAGGATGATTTTAGCTGCTAACAGTAAAAGAGTTCCATGATGTGAAAGGGGGGCAGCAACTCCTCTCTGTATCTTACTTCAAGGCATGGACTGAGCAACATGACTGGTGGAACACTTAGGGTGAGTCTGGAAGCCAAAAAACCAAACAGACTTTTCTGAAAGGCAATGTACATATAAAACTGGGGGGGGAAATCCCTCTTCAATAACAGGGCAAATGTAAAAGTGGTTCAAGACATGCAAGTATAAAACTATAGCTTTGGCACAGGCTTTTCAGCTGTGTCTATTTATCATAGAATCATAGAATGGTTTAGGTTGGAAAGGACCTTGAAGATCATCGAGTTCCAACCCCCCTGCCATAGGCAGGGACACCTCCCACCACACCAGGCTGCCCAAGGCCACGTCCAGCCTGGCCTTGAACGCCTCCAGGGATGGGGCCTCAACGACCTCTCTGGGCAACCTGTGCCAGTGCCTTACCACCCTTGGTATTTATGTTGGTATAGTGGCACTAGAAACAAACTCTAACCTGAAGGAATTCAGATAATAGTGAAAAATGTATTAATAATTTTGTTTATTGTAGCAATAGATACAAATTCTTCATGCAAGATAATCTCTATTGTATGAATCAATGGGCTGTGCTGAAAATAAATCTGGTTTCTGGGAAATTCTTCTTCAGCTGAGCAAATATTTTAGGTGATGTGAGACTGGATGCATTTCTTGTAGCAGGCAACGCTCGGGGTTAACTTAGAAAAGAATTTGAGTAAGTTTTGATACTTGGCTTGGATATGTTCTATACTTTCTGAAAACACCCCTGTGGAAACTTTACACAATTGCCAGTACTATGACAGCTTTGTTTTTATGTATCACCAACATAAAAAGTGAAACTCAAAAAAAAATCAAGATTTTGGGAGGTTTTTCATTACTACCTGGTGTCAATGATTTTATTGCTTCGTTTTGCCTGCCCTTCTACCTGTATTCAGATGTTTTGAATACTCCCGTAAGCAAAAGAAAAGTGTCCTAGGCAATATCTTTAGAAATTTTATGTAAACACTAGGCACGGTTATTTCATTATTTGGCCGCCATTCAAGTGCTACCCTTTTTTGTGAAGAAGTGGGATTTGAGGAAGGAGGAAAAGGAACTGGTTGAATGTCCCATCGGCTCTTTACTGGCTTACAAAGGGACACTTTGACATGGGCTAGAAAAAGAGCATAGAGCATAGTATTGTAATGGTAACAGGAAGAATAATAGTAATAATAGTAATAGCATTGCCACCTAAAAGTCCCAGCTGAAGTCCTGCCCTAATTGTCTTTCACATTGTACGATACAGCAGAGCAATTGTACACTGCTCAGCTCAGTGAGCAATAGGTGAGTCCCTCAATGAAGAGGTACAGCCCGTAATATGTTGATCTGCATAAAGGAGCCTTTCTTACAATATTGTGTTGTACCTCCTTTTACAGATATAGATTTTACCCCCCAGCTTCTTTATATATTACTTACATAGTGCTTAAATGTTCGCCTTAATATAATAATACATCTGGAATTTTCTGGGGCACACAATCAGAAACTACTGTCTTTTATTTGGAAAAGAAAGCATAGATGATAATTATAGAGCTTGGGTGCATCATTGGGAACATACTGAATTGTTATCTCAACTTGTAGAGAAGAGTGTAACTTTTAGCATCTGCTCCCTGTGGAACTATTAGCTTTAATTAACTAAAAAAGTATGATGTTCTGGGGGAATTTTCATTATTTGCCTCATTTTAAGGGTAAATTTTATTCATACACAAGTAAAAGCACAATGGTAATAGCTTAAGTGAATGAAAGAAACAACAAAAGAGGAGGAAATTAAATTACACTTTCTATATATAAAATCAAAAAAAGGAAAGGTCATAATTTAGCTCAGTTAAATCAAAGACATTTCTTCATAGAGTAATGTACTTTGTAAAAGTAATTCATTTAAGTAATATAAAAATATGAAATAAGCACTCACATTCATTTGTAAAAACATGATCCTGAGCATTTAATGAATAGAAACCCTTCATAAAACCATCAGAACGCTAATTTTTAAAACCTCTTTATGGCTTGTTAATGGGATTTGTTGAAAAATGAAAAAGATGTGTGGAACAAGACTCTGCTGATATTAAAAAATGTGCAAACAGTTAAGCATATACTTATCTTTCAGCACACAGGACAGCCAGTCATATTTGGCAAAGCATTTCAACATGCATTTTTTTTTCCCATATGTGATATATCAGCTATATCTGTCATATGGGGATATATTTCAATCTTAAATTTAAAAAATGCACTGAAAGTTAATGATGTGCCTAATGTTTTGCGGAAGTGAGGCCGGTTCACAAGAGCAGCTTTGTCTGCTGTAATATTAAAATACTTTTGTCAGATACAAGGAGAAAGAAAAGATACTGGAAAAAAAAAAACCCTCACTTGCTGAGAGCTTTTGGAAAGCTTTTGAATGGGTGGAGCGGAATAGCCACTTGCTGTTTAGAGGATATAAACTTGGACAAGGGCAGATATAAATTCTGAAGATCTAGAGATTCAAGGTTCAGTGAGATATATTTCAGAAGGACTTCCTTTGCATGAAAGCCAGGAATGTTAACACTCACCTTTACTATTTGCTATCCTAAATGAAACTTCCACATAAGCGGTTGAGTAAAGTGAAAACACTGCGGCTGAAAAATAAATGTCAGAGGACATAAAATACCTGAATATGCAGATACATAATTGTATTTCCAGTAAATCCAATTATCTTCCCAAATTTAATACATTTTTGCAGGCTGTTTGGATAGTTCCATAGATTTAAAATGTAACAGAGTAAGCATGAAGAGCCAGGAATTTCTATTTCACAGCCTCTTAAAAATTGCCTAGAACTATAATTTCATTTAAACAAACAAACTTTCTAAAAATCACCTTACAGTGACTACAGTTAGGTAAAACTATATATTCTTTTTACAAGCTGTTCAGGGGCAGAGGATCACTAACAACTTTTTGTCGCAAATAACTGTAACTTACATTTTGGAAGTAACTTTTCAAACTTAATTTGCTTTTAGAAATATTTCCTATAGCGTTGCCTCAGTCTTTCCAAAACCACTAAAATTTTCGATAGGGCATAGTTTACTAAAAAAGATAATCAAATGTTACCTCCATGATGCATCAACTATTGTTACTTAACCGGCTGAATCGGGTTTGGGGAAAATGAAAAAAATCTAATTGTCTTGATCAAATAGCAGTCTGCCTAATCATGATAAATATCATTCTTGCCTGATATCTATAAATGTGCAAATAATATTTATGGTGAGTGATTTACCTGAGCACCTCTCGTATGAAGACAGGCTGAGAGTTGGGGTTGTTCAGCCTGGAGAAGAGAAGAGTCTGGGGACAAGGGCATGTAGGAGGAGGAGGGGTAATGGCTTCAAACTGGAAGAGGGGAGATTTATAATAGATATCAGGAAGAAATTCTTTACTCAGAGGGTGGTGAGGCACTGAAACAGGTTGCCCAGGGAAGCTGTGGAAGCTCCATCCCTGGAGGTGTTCAAGGCCAGGCTGGATGGGGCTTTGAGCAACCTGGTCTAGTGGGAGGTGTCCCTGCCCATGGCAGGGGGGTTGGAACTCGATGATCTTCAAGGTCCTTTCCAACCTAAACCATTTTATGATTCTGTGATTTATACCACTGATTTTCGGGAGGATGAGACAATCTAATTCTGATTCATCATTAGAGATTTGACCACCTGCAGTGACAACGTGTGTCCTGTCCCCTAATATACCATGTGTGTATTCAACTATTTCAGTTTCTAACACCGTTTTGAGTCTGACTCTGTAGCCTAGTGTGGAAGTTTTCATCTTCTTCACTATTACTTCTTTAGGGATGTGGGAAATAGCAGAAGGCTGTGCAACAGAGCATCTTATCACACTTAGGTCTCCTGCCTCGGGTGAGAGTGCCGGTGTGCAGCCTTGCCCCGTGGATGCTGCAGCAGCTTTGGCTCAGAGGGATTTGAGCTCCTCCGGTAGGCATGCCTAAAGAGCACACATATACTTAACGTACATTTAGGGAGTGGATTTCCTACTTGTTTTCTGATGATCTTTGAGGATATCTAAAGGCTGACCAAAGCTGGTATCTGATAGCGTAGGAACTGGCTGCGTGAGGCTTCCCGCAACGCCCGACTCCTGTGAATTCTCACAGAAAGTGTTATGCTCCGAGAGCATACATTTCTTTCTAAATGGACGCGGCACTCCCTTCCTGTGTACAAAAAAGGCTTCCAAAGGACAATTAACAGATTCTTTCCTGTGCTGTGGTGTTCCCAAGAACATTCCCAGCTATTCCTCTGCAGGGACGCGGAGTCCTGCAGGAAGGTAAAGGCAGGAGTTTTCCATGCCCAACATCACACAAGAGTTGTTTGCTGTAGGGTGAAATTTTCCAGCCCACTTCATTCAGAGAACTTTTGAGCACAGAAAACATCATTATTTAACTGAATTTGCCCCATTTTTTTTTTTCATGTGTCTATCCATAGCTACAGACTTATTTATCCTTTTCTAGGTTTGCATGCAAATAGTTTTGTGCACAGGTTGTGAGTAGCCACCTGCTATATGGACTATTGCCTTTCAGCATAATATCTGCATGAGTGTACAAACCTGATCGAAGCGTTGAAATTAAATAATATCACAAGTGGCCAAAGATGTGTGCCAGTGTTGCACAGAAGACCCATTCCGTAAGCATCAGATGATGTCGTCTCGGGTCATGGAGCAGGAAGAAGTCACGGGGCCTGTCTTGATGTTGGTACATATATAAGGGTGGAAGGCAGCGCCCAGATTCCAGTTTCTAAATAGCATTGTTGAAAGTCACGCTTTGTACTTGCCTCAGTCAGACAAACTCAAGGTAAGCCAAGTGCGAAGTGTTTATCCTAGATGACTTCTAGATCTGCTGGCAATGTTTGCCTCTCCTGAGGGAAACGGTGGGTGTTGGCAGAACTGAAACGTCATCCCTTCTTTATCTGAAACATTAGAAAAGGCATCCTGTTCCTGTTGCCTTGGCAGCAGATGCTGGGTGTGTGTGTCTGCATCCCAGCATATCTCATCTTTTTTTGTGTCTAGCATGCAAATAGGTCAGGCAAAGGGAGGGCCACGTCTGAGGGCAACCCTGAAACAGCAATTGGCCAGGACGGGGTGAATAAGGTGGAGAAAGACTAAAGCCTCCAGAAGACACATTCCAAAATTGAGATCTACTCTTCTGCAGGACACTTTCCATAGCAAACTGCAAAAGCTTAAATGCTTTGGTCATTTAAAACTAAATTTAACAAAAAATTGTGTGCGCGCAGTTGGGATTAATTTTAAGCTGTCACAGCTATGAACAAGATGACCTGGCTGGCTGGTGTTTGCCCTGCGTGGATGTTGCACTCTTTGGGGTGTTGTAGATAGTTACAGTCTATACTGTCGTATTTGAAACTAAATTCTACCGTGCTTACCTCTATTTGGTACTCAGCTGCAGTTAGCAAACATGGAAGAATTAGTTCCTCAGTGAACAGCACCACTGATCAAAAGCATTTTTTAAAGTTTGCATCAAACAGGAAAATAGGAAGAAAAATACTATACTTTTCCTTATGCCACTTCTTTGTATAAGGAACAATATTTGTACAGAAAGAAGCGGCATAAAATGGTACAGAATCCCATTTACTTAGTTGAGGATACAGTGCCATGTGATATAAAGATTTCCAACGGGCAAAAGTTAAAAGCATTAAAGTAGAGGAAGTAATTGTAAGCCGCTGATTGCATTTAAAAAAAAATTGATTTTATATACCAATTCACAGAAGGCATTAAGCTTCACATAGTGGGATACATAGGGAATATACGAACTTTATCTGTCTGCTAACACTGTTGAACTGGGAAAATAAAACTGTCAAAGTCACTTACAATTAAGGTAGCAAAAGAATAACTTAATCAAATACAGAGCAACATACCAGCTTAGCTGCTCAAGACAATTTAGTGTTAGATATGCCCTACTGGGGCTGCTTCCATTTGTGGACATGGCTAACGGGACACTAGAGAGCCCCTGAAATTTCCATGATGAACTACAGATAATAAAAAGATGACTCCGCTAATAGGATTAAGCAATACCTTAGGTTTTAGTTAGTGCTCAGAAAATAATCTCTGTTTCAGTTGAAATGGTAGTGGGCCTCATAATTAAGAATGTAAAAACCAACAATGAAACCCCCCCAGACCCCAACAGTATATGTGGTTTATGTTGCTAAAAACAACAGATGGAAGAAATACAGCAATAGTAGGTTACTACTTTCCTTTGTTAAGAGTACGATGTATTTAAAATGCAATCAATACGTTTTGAAGAGAAGACAGTGTAATTCCCGCTTTGAGAGGCTTCAAATCATAATTTAAACGAACTGTTGAAATCAAAATGCATTCATCTTAACTGTATAATCGAGGCTGTCTGGAAACAGCAAGTTGATATTACAGAGTAAATGTGATCTGGGCGAAGCCATGCAGCAGGATTTGTGTCACGTCTGATCACCAGCTGCTTTCCTGGCGGCGTGCAGGCTGTTGAAGGAGACATCTGGAGGGGTTGTGAGCCTGGGGTGCTCCCCTGCCTCACGCCCAAGTGGTGGGCCGGGGGCAGAGGTGAGCCTTGCTGGGGATGAACGCTGTGTCCTCTCCAGGGCCGTGCCTGGGTGTCCCACATCTTCTGCTTGTCAATCTAGTCTTGAATCTAACTTCAGGATGAACCTTGTAGGTAATCCCTGGAGTCACCCTTGTTCCTGACAAAACGGCAATAAGTTGGTTTAGAATAATGCGGATGTTCTCCAAACAGTCTGATAGGAAAGAAATGGCCCTCACTTGAGTTCCCGCAGAGAGAGAAGGACAGAGCTGCCCGGGAGGACAGGACAGAAATGAGAGGGATGGAGGGCATAGGTGTCCCAAGCAAAGGTGTAAGTAATAGCTAGCTACACTCTGGCTCCCCTGCGAGGTGGAAATCGACCTTGGGAGCTGTGATTTTTGGCATCATTCTCACTGAGAAACAACTAGATCAGCTCAGTTCTGTACAAACAATTTATTCCTAAGCTGGTGACCCACTTGCCAAGATTTAGCCTGATGTGAATAAAAATGGCCACATTATAAAACACTCAAAAAGGCAGGTCTTAATGGGAGCGCTGAAAGACCTTACGACCGTTCACTGCAACTGCCCAGCTGGGTGCCACTCTCTTAAACAGCGAGAGAAAACAGGCCTTAGGAAAAAAACAAAAGCATCCTTATAAAAAAAAGTTAATTATAAAGACACATGATGTAATGTAAGTGCCTTTGGAACACAGAAAGTCATATTTATTTCTCTTTTCAGAAAGAAAGAAAGGCACCTGAGAGATGGAATTGAACAGAGCTCTCGGGGGGTTATAATAAACAGCACAACTATTATACTGAGACCTGGATTATACACTTGCACTGCTTATGACTTTCAAGGAAAGTAAGCGCAATTGTGTGTTATTGTGGAAACGTTCAGCTTCCGATAGAGGAGAGTAGTAAGATATCAGTCAGCTGCAGCTTTCGAAGTAGCTCAGTAACAACTGAAATAAGGGTTGCTTTGTTTTACTTTGGTAATTAAAATCAAGATTTATGCAATCCCTCCCAAATCAGTGACGGCCACATTTTTAACATAAATGCAAATGTAAATGTTCTACTGTTTTCCCCTGAACACAATTTCTATCGGAACACAAAATTTATGCAGGAAGACTTGCTGTAAAATAGTATCTGAAAAATAAAGTGTTTCAATTCTATTTGGAAAATATTTGTTTCCCAAAGTGTGAACTTCCATTAGACTATCACAGGTATAAATTTAATTTACATATATATATAAAAATACACATGTATATTCATCCACAATCATTCATTACTTTGGCAATCTTATGTAGAGTTTATAGTTATCTTATATGGAGCCTTAGCATCAAATGTTAAAAATGCACAAAGGTTTCGGCTATAAGCCCTCTTTTCTTAGACTAATAAATTATTAAGACTGATTCATCTATGCAGATCATACTCTCTTTTCTTGGCTTCCACCCAAATGTATATTTTTGAGAGGATGAGCAGAAATCTTTTTATCTGTTTTTAATCTGGCTAAGGAGAAAATCAAATATATCATTGCCCGCCTCTCAGCAAAGAAACAAACTCCATAAACCACCACATCATTTTTATACACAATCCTTAGGTGCGACTGCTTTGCAACAGGAACCTTGACATTACTATCGTATTGACACTTCGCTGTGTGTTGTCTGGAAAAAGGAGGTAAGGTAAAAGAAACTGGGTCACTGTCCATTTTGAGATGGCTTGCAAGAAAAGTTCTACTGGGAGGGTACTGTAAGTCAGTTGTAGAGCCCAGAGTCAAATCTGAGCATAGACAATGTAATTTTGGGTGACTTTAACAGGTAAGTTAATAGAATGGAGAAAAAAAATGCTACTAACAGTGGCATGGGTGTTCAAAGGTGCAATAACCAACAGCTTTACACTAAATAATCACTGAAAAAACAAAAGGCAATATTTCATTAGACTTGATTTAGGTGAGCAGTGAGTGATGTTGTAGAAGAAATTGCATTATAGAAAATAACTGTGGACCAAGTGAACACGAACTAATCCCATTTGAGTTAAGTGGCTAGACAAACACAAATAAGACAACTAAGACTAATAAATTGAAAAGCTTAACTTTGATAAAATAAGACAGATCATTTTCGTCAGTCTGGTCTGGAGAACGTAAGGCTTGAATGCAGAGGAGGCTCACAAAGCTGTTTGGATCATTAAGAGTTTGTACCCGAAGTACATGGAGAGAGTTTCGAAAAGAAGCACTGGATGTAAACAGATAAATAACCGCCGTAACGATATTGAGCCGAGGCAGGCAGGCAGAGAGCCTCTAAGAAACAGAATTTTTTTTTTTTTGATGGGTGAAGAGCGCTGTGTGTTGTAAGTGAAAAATTGTCGTGCTGAGGTGAGAATTGCGAAGTCAAGCTGACTCATAACTCAGAAAGAACACTAAAAAAAAAAAGCATGAAGTTCTTCAGTTGCATATTTTTTAAGAAAATAGTGAAAAAGAAGGTGAAGTGGATACAGATTCAGAATAGTCAGGTATTACTCAAAACTCAGATAAATACTGTAACTCCCTTTCAGTAGAAGAAATGAGGCTGCGTATAGAGGTAAAGACAAGACTGACAGTGGGAATACATCTGGCAATGGATACTGGAAGCAGAAGTAAAACTGCGAGAGGGTCCTGCGGCCAACGAGGGGTAAACGCTTTCCCAGGATTTTGGCAGAACTTGCGCATGAACTTGCTAGTCCAACTGTAGTTTTCTTCAGGAAAACTATCAAAATGAATTAGAATCATAAAGCTGCGTATTAGCAAAGATAATACCTGTATTTAAGAAGGGGGGAAAAAAAGGAAAGATGTTGGCAGACCTGTTTCTGTGTGTGTGGATGAGACCTTTTGTGGAAATGTTTGCTCTCGCTGATGCCTTTTGGCTCTGCTGGGTAGAGTCAGAGGTAATTCACCTCTGCTGTCTCACGAGAGTAAGATGCATGAAGGGACACAAGTGTCCCTTCTCTTCCCGACAAAATAACCACTCTACAAGATAAAATTTTAATAGTGCTTTAAAAAATGTTGAGGACTTCAGTGGCAATCGATAGCAGTTTACAAAAATGTTCTGTGCAGGTGACTGAAGCGAAAGACAGGATATCCGTAGGGGAAGGGAAGGTTCGGCTAACTTTCTCAACGCTGGAAGGGAATTCTCAGAAGACTCAATAAATGCAGAAGGTTATTGGTCTGGAAAACAGGCCAAGGATAAAAAAAAAATAAAAATGCTTTCAGTTTCCCAAAGGAGACCAGAGAGGGTTAATCCCTGTGAGTTTATTTGACCCCTTCATTAGTATATATTCCTCATGTAGGAATTGAATTTTACTTGAACGATGAGATCATCCAAAGTAAAGCTAATAGTGGTAATAAAAGGTTCCCACAAGGCCTAAAACTTCAAGTTTTGGAGGACAAGGAAATCTCTAAGATTTGGGAGCAAGGAAGAAAACTTCCTCTTTGCAGAAATGAAGCATTTCAAGGGGCTTCTTGCACTGTTTTCTAAAGTAGACAGCCCCAGCTCACCTCGAGGAGGAGACATTGGGGCAGGAGGGCTGTGGGCTGACCTGGAGTGTCCATGAGCGGACACTGGTGCTCCTGGTTGCTGTGGCTGCTCTATGCATTATCTACGTGGCCCCGTGTGTTGCAGCATCAGAACAAACCCGATAGACCAGAACAGGAGGCAAGGGAAACTTATGTCACTCTACCCAAGCAATACAGCATGGCAAATTTAGATTATGGACTCCTTTTGCGATTTCTGGAGTTGTTATTTTATTTCTTCCTGTCTTAATGCCATCTCTGCAAGAAAAAGGGCAATAATTCCTGCTTTGTCTCCCATAGTTAGATTGTAAACTTTCAGAGGCAAGGACTTCTAGTTTTTGTGTAAAGAGCACCTGGAAAAAAGCACTGTTTGATCTCAGCTGGGGCCTCTTCATGTTACTGTAATACAAATAAATCCTAAATGCATATTCACCTTTAGACATCCAGGAAAAGAAGGCCTCTCTCTATGAGAGACCTCCTGCTGTTTATGCTATAGACGACAATAAAATTTAAAGAAGTGTGTGCGTGTGCTCTTGAGGCAAATTCACCAAAGCCTAGAGGTCATTCGTGCTGAGCATCAATTGCTACAACAGTTTATTTTCCTCAGAGGAATTCAGGAGGATGGGGAAAAATTACAAATATCTCAAAGTAAGGTGCTTAGATAAGAGCAAAGGCTAACATTTCTCTTGGCTTTGGAGAAAAGATGTAATTTCCTAAATGATATCCCAACTATGCAGAGGCTTTAGGTCATACTAGCAGCTGCTTTTACACTGTCTTTTGGGTAAAGTCTCCTTTTCTAATGTATTTTCCTTTTCCTGTTCAGTTTTTCAAATGCTTTCATCCAGACTATCACCTGAATAGCTCTTCCCTTTCCTTTTCATGTTAAAAGTGAGAGGCAGCAGGACAAACTTGCTGAAGAACATCAAGGTGAGAACCTCAGTAGAAGAGGCTTCTCCTGAATATTTCCCCGCCTTCAGGGTTGTTGCGGTTTTGAGGGCGACATCCTGTCACCACGTCCTGCCCGAATAGCATCATTTTCTCCAGGTCACAGCCAGTGGGGCTTCAGTCCAGCAGAGAGCAGCAGGGATTTAGGAACTTACCCATATGGGATGAAAAGGGTTCTCTCATTATGCGAAGAAGGGGAGGCTGAGGTTGACAAGAGGCTTGACCTGTAACTTGACAATATTCAAGGGGACATGAACATTGCAAAATTCACAGTCCGTAAGCCATCCTTCACAACGTACATGCAGCCACCACCGTTTGCTGGGTTGTAATGGAGCTTTTCGATACGTTGTGCTTCATGGAAAAGAGGTTGACACAATTTTTGAATTAAAATGGTGAATAGCTCTCTTTTAGAAAAAAAAACAAACAACAAACCACCATTGCTAACTAAGATACCTGTATTAATTCCTGCCAAACGGTTCTTCTATGACACATTACTGGTGATATTAGCCAACGGTGGAGTTATCGCGCGCTTTGAAAACACGGTTTCTTTGGTTTATTGGATTTCCAAAGAACAGTAAATCCTTAAAAGTTTAACAGCTGACTTGATGAAGCAACTCTGTTTAATTCTTATGTGCTATGGAGATAGTTCAAAATTATATGCATATTTGTTACTCTTTTTTGTAATTATTTAAGAGGCTGAATATGTTAATTTTTATTCTCTACTTGAAGTTTTGAGGTCTTGGTCATAAAAGACCCCGTCTGACTGTGAAGCTGGCTCAAAAACCTCTTTTGTGAGATTTTGCAGCTTTTCTCATAAAGAAAAACCTGTAGCATGGCAGTAACTGAACTTGTAGGAAATGAGGAAGGAATTTGGTGAAAATTGTATGAAAACCTACTTGGCGGAGTTAAAACGCAGGAGCAATCTGGTCCCCTTTAGGGAAAAGATCAGGGAAAAGAGAAACGTTAAAAAGCTTAGTTCAATATAAGCTTCGATGAAAGTAAATTTCTGGGCCAACCTGACATAGCCAAGCCCCCTTCTCCTGTAAAACATGGGGATGATTTTAAAGAAATATTTTCCCCCAGGAAAAAAATAATCCTTAAGATTTCTCACAAACTCTTTTATGTTGAATATGTTTGTGATTTTACCCACTTTCCCCACAAGCCATCCCCTCCCTCTCAGCACTTCCATTGAGAAGATTAAAATGTGGAAGGATAAGAGGGTAGGGAAAAAATCAATTCACTAAATGCTTACAAAACCCCATGACTTTTAACAGGAAAAAGCCATAAATAACAGAAATTCCACTGCATGTTTCTTGCAAAATCCCTTTTCACACCTTCCTGTCAGATGAGGAGACCCACAGCCAAACGTGGTCTGACACTTCACAGATGCCCAGGCTGCAGCAAACTGCATAAACTGTGGGGAAAACTCAGAGCTCAATTAAAACTGGGAGAAAACCCCAATCCTGCGATGGGGTCATGCCTCAAGCAGGCTCACACTTCCACCAGGCTGGACTCGAGCCCTAACCCAGGGTTCTCTGTTGGCCAAAAGTGCTGTAAAATCTCCTAAGCCTTTTCCCTGGTGGGTCTTCTCCTCCCTATTGACGGGAACATCTTCCTGGACAGACATCCTAATGAAACCCTACAATCCACCTGGGTGGAAAGCTCTGGGTGCCTAAGCTTTCTCACAGGACCTTTGTCAGGGTGTGAGGTCAATCAGGATGAGAAAGGTGCTGCATTATGCTCCTGTCGCTCAGCTTCAGATGAGACCCAGCTGAGGCTAATTAGACGATGTGTTCATTTTCTGCATGTTTTCCTAATGCTTCCTCAGTTTTGTAAGCATTACAAATGGCGTATCCTGAGAGTTTAATTTCACTTGGATATATTGCTCATCAGAAGATGACTTTTAGCAAGGAGCTGCTTGTCAGTTCTTGAGCACGGTTGTGTAGGAGGCACCTCAGTAAGCCCACCCGGTACCATTACAACCCCACACACCCATTAATACTTACATGCTTTCAAATGCCACGCAGATTCCCGTATCAGTCCATTAAAAGCTGCCTTTTATTCTACAAGTGCTTGCTGAAGAGCAAAGGTTAATTGCAGCTGCTATAGTCGATTTTCAGTGCGTGCGTCTGAGTAGCCTGAAGAGTCGGTAGTCGGTGGATGACGGTCATCTTCTTGAGAAAAATGGTAGGGAATGAGTCAAAATATAGCTGAATTACAGCCTTTTTCCTCCTCATCGCTGTTATCTGTTACTGCCATGGTCCCTGCTGGATCCTCTGGATCACTTCTGAGTTTGGAGAGAGCTATTCTGGATGCTCTGGGATATCAGTTATCTTTATGTGTATTCACAGCCACATACTGACTTGCTGGTAGCTGGCTACTGCTGAAGGTGTATGGGAAGAGACAGCAGGCTGTATTTTTAGAGTTTCTAAGTTTCTCTCTGGTGAAGATTCACATTTTTTACCTTCCCTTCCTTCTGGCTTTGTTCAAATTTGCCACATTTCTTTAACACTCAGATTGTTCTTGGTTTTGTTTGTTTGTTTGTTTTTTTTAATTATTATTACTACAAATTTATTTTCTAGGACTCTGATACTCAAGGTAAAGCTAGAGATGGCAGCTAATCCTTTGGTTAATAATACCACCATTAAATTAACCTTTGTTTTGCCAACCCAATCAATTGTCTCATCTCTGAACGTCTCTAAGATGGGAAAATGTCCTTGGTGTAATTTTATACAGACATCAAAACCACCAGAACAGTTCCCAGGAGCTAAGCAAGGGAGTCTGCTCATCTACTGGAGGAATTTAATAACTCAGAAGTCTACATAGCTGGCATTGGTTCTAGTTGTAATTAAATCGCATTCCAAAATTCAGCAAATAATTGAGCTTCAAACCTCAGTTAGCGGCTGTCATCTCTGAAGCAGGCAGGGAAGTGGTCACCAAGCGCTCAGATGTACAGGCTCCAGCACTCCTCCTGAGGGAGGTGGAAGAGGTCGCCCTCGGCCCCACTCCTCTGCCGGAGTTACTGACCCAGCACGGTGGCCAACGAGCATCCCATGGACCTGCCCCTCTGCTGTGGCAGTTTGCCGTTCACCGCATCAAGTCAGACCATCATTTAAGTTTACATTGAGCTTCACAAAGTCAGTGGAAGTCTGTGGACAGTAGCTTTAATTATTATTTTTTTGAAATGGAGGAGTAAAAATTTTATGCAAGAAGTCAGAACAAGGTCCTGATTTTACTGACTTGGATAAGTATCGATTTGTTGGAATCCTCAGTGGTACAGCTGTTGTGTTTGAGGTCATTCAGCTGCCCAAGTGAAGGACCAGTGTGCCAAAGAATAAGTGCATGAAGGATTACAAGGATATGTTTTGCATATTGTTCAGCTTTTTGTCATTCATAAAACGACAAAAGGGTTTCCCCACACTCAGAAGACAAAAAGCCTTATAAGAATTGACACCTCTGAGGACTATGAACTTCGCCGGTATATTAGTGGAAGTGGCAAAGGTGATTCCTGTAAATGTTTTTTTTTAAACATGTTTTTTAAAAACAGAAATATTTCTAAAAACAAGGGTTGCTTTACTAAATAAAAAGTAACATTGTAAATGTAGGACTTTTATATTAAAGGCAACATTGCTAGAGCAAAACATGCAAAACTGGGGATTATATTTATGGTATGAATGTACTTTTGCCCACTTTTGTCCAGTTCTTTTCCATTGTAGCTTTCTTACAGGTAGCACATGGTTGCACTCTATGGCAGACTCCTCCGGCTTTCCCGGTTCTGAAGAAATGTTGTTATAAATGAGGGGATCTTGAGTGCCTCCCAGGGCGGTAGGGGCTTTGTGACAGAGGTGAAATAGTGGTCTATCAAAAGATACCGAAGCTGGTAGCTGAGAGCAAAAATGAAACGTATGGATGGCAAGCTGATGTGGCAAAGCAGCGTGGTGCATAGACATCAAGGAAATGCCACTGGAAATATGGAATAAGACAAATAAGACAGTATGTTAAGACTGAAAAATAGTTGAGGATTTTGAGAGTAGAGCAAGGTACTTGTTATAAATCAAAACGGAAAGAGTAGTGCCATGCTGCATTTAGCTGGAGGTTTGTTGGGAGGTTAGCCTATTAACCGACACGCGAGAAGGCAAGACATTTGCAGTGTCTCTTGAAATCACTTTTGATGCGAAGTAAAAGAGCATGTAAAAGGCCTGCCTCTCCAAAATTCTCCATAATCCAACATCAGTCCCTCTTCCTGTGGAGGGTACACCTCTGTCTTTGGCCCAGCTCCATACCGGTTTCTGAACAGCAGCCCTTGACGGAGGTGTTGCCAATACCTGTGCGGTCCATGTGACAGGCAGTGGCCATAAATAGCATTTGCACAGTCATCTTGTGAATCTTCTTGACTGCCACTGGCTAAAAGAAATTCACACTCTCTCCCTGAGTTTCCTTCCCAGAAGGAAATCTCCTCACAACACACAAGTGGATGCTGCAGACAGTATAAGAGATGAGAGGCAGAGAAACGCATTCAGAAAAACGTGAGAAAGAACAGAGTGTCCCAGCCCCAGCGCTGGCGTTTACTCTGTGCTGATCTCCATTTGCAGAACTGTGCGAGCATATAGGAGATTTGCCCAGACACATTTTAGCCTAATAGCTGTTATTTGGGAAATGGAAGAAAAATATTTGGCTGCCAGCAGTAATTAGAAAATTATAATCAGTAATCAAATAACTACCACCCCCCTCCCCTCAAAGTTAAGCAAGCATTAATAATTAGCTGTAATACAAGGGTGCAATTCATTACAATGACAAATTATTTGTTAATGTCCGTAACACTTTGCCGTAGCAATTAGTCATTCTTGTTTGACTTATCTGGAATTCTTACAAGACAACCATGAAATTGTAAAACATAATTATTGACAACATTGATAGCTGGCTTAAGCTTCTGCATTTTTGAGGACAGGTTTCAGAAAGACCACAATTTATTAAGTAGTATGTTAATAGCTTACCACCCAAGTAAAAGAAATACATGCTCAGAACAAAAATGTAAATATAGATTTTTTTTTGTTCCTTTTGGGAAGAATTATGAATTGTGGTCCTTCAGGAAACAACAAAGTTTTGTTCTTTGAAAGAAAAACAAACAGACTATTTTGTCTGTACGGGATTCAGACATCAATTCAACATTGACCAACCCACCCCCTCACATGTTGAACTGATTAATTCTTTGCCAGGAGGGATCATGAGAAACCTGGATTTAAACGGCCTTTTAAAGCTTCATTCGTCTACAAAGCCTGTTGCAGTTGGTTTGGTCAGTCAGAAACCTGATATCTATTATCTAGTAAATACCGGAGAAGAAAAGCTGTATGCTTTGTTGCAATATGTGGTTCACTCTGATTTGCTTCTCCTGCTTTTGTTTCCCTGCTCTTGTGTGCATTTGTTATTCTCTGATATAAGATAGGTGGCAAAGAAGAGCGGGCTTCATGGTATAGAGGGGACGGGCGAAGGGATCTGAAAACCAGCCGAGTTGAGTGCGGGTCTGCTCCTTCAGGTGGCTCAGACTCTGTGCTCAACTCTCTGTAGGAACCGGGGAAATAAAACAAAAACATTGTGTGAGTGCTTCACATAAAACTGGTGAATATATTAAGAATTTGCTCCTTGGGCCAACTAATTAGGACTTTCATGCATGTCGTCTTTATTTGTAGGTATTTGTCACATAATTCTCAAACTGTGGCTAGTTTCTTCTGGTGAAGATTTCACAAGAACCTAAGCAAACCATAAGTTCACATCCAGTTTTTAAATTTGACTTGTAATTGTACACAGAATCCGAAATGCCTAAGGATAACACTATAAAAGCAATTTTGCATTGCAAAAAGCATCTTACTGGAAAATGGGAACATAATATCCATTGATTTTTAGTGGTACTTAACGCTGTAGAGTTTCGAATGCTCAGTGCAAAGACACGGTTAATGCGGTGCAGATGCCTCCGATGGGCTGCCCAGGGGTGACCAGTAGCCGTGTGGCTGTTGCACTGCGGTGGGAGAGTCTGCCTTGCTCTCTGCTCTGTGCTGCCACAGCGATGGGGTCTGACACCTCCCGGGGGCCTTTCCGAGACATCCCACTCACCCGGGTTGAAGTGAAGCATATTGTAAGGAGGCTGTGTTGTCCCCTTCTCTGGAGATTTTCAAGACCCGCCTGGATGCAGTCCTGAGTAATGTGCTCTGGGCAATCCTGCTTTGGCAGGGGAGTTGGACTAGATGATCTCTAGAGGTCCCTTCCAACTCTGAAAATTCCGTGATTCCGTGATATTTAAGCTATCTTGAAATTACCTGTGCCAGCTTGCACAGTAGCCCCCTGCACTCCCGCCTCACCACCTCCTCCTCACCGGCCTCCAAGCACACAGACTTCTTGGAGAGAAGATGGCCTCGTGCCTATCTGTCATTGGGATTGTCTGTTGCTTGTGGTATGCTATAACACTTCTCTCTCTGCTCTTGAGCAAAAAAAGGTAATGAATGCCTGGTAGGAATATTTTATGGAGCAAACAGTTGCACTGAAGTCTTAAGATTTGCAAGGACATTCAGAGTGTGAGCTAGACACCTCAATATTCTTGTCGAATATTCAGTATCGTGAAGCTACAAATTGGGGTAGTTGAAGCCTGCATTTTTTTATATGAAGATGAAAAATTCAAATGATTTCTTATTAAAATTTTCATCCGTCTTAGGTTGCAGAAGTGATGAATCACAATCAGAATAAGCTGAAAGGAAAAACTGTATCTTTTCATGTGAACACAACATCTGAGGCCCAGTGCCCATGACTATAACACCTATGCTTTAATCTGGACCTGTATGTTATGTTTCAATTAAAGACATGATGTTACTGCCAGATAATACATTTAATTTTTAGGTCAACGTTTTCTCACCACATTGGACTCCCAACTGTTACCTAGAACTTTTGCAAAAATACACAGAGTACATGCAAAAGTAAAAAAAAAATATGAGTCTGCTCCCAGGTGCCTTTTATCAGCCTGTTTTTCCTGACATATTGGATGTGATACATAGCCAGCTTCTCCAAGGGCGGGCTGAGAGCTCCCACACTTGATATTACTTGCACAACTCTTGGGCGAAGTCCTAACATTACTAAACTCAGTTCCCTGTTTATTCCCATAAAGCCAAGATTTTACCTTCAGAATGTGTTATTTCAGTACACTTGCAAAACAAAAGTTTGTCAGACGAAGCACGTACAAATTTAAGGCTTATTGTGAAGGAAAACTGTATTTACAGATCCTATCGCTTCATTATGAGCGTAAAAGCTCAGAGTCCTTAAACACTGTTCATTTTCTCTCTGTCACAATCACAAAAGGGCAAAGAGAATTTGCACTTACCTATTTCAGACTAGGTTTTGTGAAGGCGTAAGGACCTTCTAGAGGGGCTGATTGTAGAAAATTACTTTGCATTGTATGAGCATGAGTTGATTAAGCTTAAAATAAATAGAGTCATTTCAGGAGGGCGAAGTTTGAGAAATTAAAGGAAGTGGTTAGTAAAGTCAACTGGACTGAAGTGCTCAGGGGTTTGAATGTGGAGGAGGCTTGAAGTCTCCCTTAATCAAAATTACAAAACCTAGCAGGAATTTGCCAAACAAGCAGAGGGAGAAAATTGTAAGGAAAGGTTCCCAAAGCTATTTGAGTCAACAACCACCTCCGAATGGCGGTAGGAGTAAGCGCATAGCAAAGGAAAAATTATTACAGGGACACATCGGCAAAGAAGCCAGAAAGCGCAGGACAGAGTAAAAAGCGCCAAACAGCGATGTGAAATAAGCCTTCTAAAGCTAGTGTTAAAACATATTAAAAGAAATATTTTGCCTTTAAGTGAAGAGCTTGAGGAAAGAAGTAGGGGTGGAATTTATTCAATATGGAATTCATGTTCAAGTGGACTGAATGTAGCCCAAATACAAAAGAAGCATTTTTTATCAAGAAAGAAAAGTAAAATGGCTCCTGGGAATCGGGAGTGGCAGCAGAAGGCATGACAAGAGAGGTGGAAACCAGCTGGGAGGAGGAATTTTTTCCAAAATCCTGAAATAACTCTGAAATAGTAAATCATTGCGTGTCATATGTGGGAAATAGCAAATATAGTGCATATGTTGAAGGGAAGGAGAAAAAGGAATTCAGGCACCAAACAACTCGTGTGGGTACATGCTGGGCTTCCAGAGAGCAGCCCGAAAAGTGTGGATCAAAAGAGGTTTATTCCATTTGGCCATACTTGTCTGAAGTTGCTGACTGCTGAGACCTCCCTGACCACCACTGCACCTCTAGGCATGGAGGGAGCAGAGCACGTGTCCGTGAGCTCTCTGGGATGGCCTGGTTGAGCAGCTGGAACCTCAGCCTTGGACCCTTCCAATGTCAGCCACTTTCCCAGACCCTGTACTATCAAGGAGGAGGCACCTGTGGGGCTGATCCGTACTTCTGTTTGCAGCAGTAACAGGGACCCCTTGTCCTGGAATCAGGTGGGGTGAGAGGAAGAGATGGAGTTGATACGCTCCTCAGCCCTACATGAGCTTGAGGGCTCTCACTGGAGGACACTGGTTTCTGCACACAGACAGAGGCCAAGGGCTGAGTGATGGATGGTGGAGCCAAGGCTGAGGGAGAAGATGTGATACAGAGACTGAGCACACACCACAGACACAGGGCTGGAGCATTTCTCCTATGAGGAGAGGCTGAAAGAGTTGGGGCTGTTCAGCCTGGAGAAGAGAAGGCTCCGGGGAGATCTTATTGCGGCCTTCCAGTACCTAAAGGGGGCCTACAGGAGAGCTGGGGAAGGACTTTTTACTGGGGCATGTAGTGATAGGACGAGGGGGAATGGCTTCAAACTGGAAGAGGGCAAGTTTAGATTGAATGTTAGGAAGAAGTTTTTCACTTTGAGGGTGGTGAGGCACTGGCACAGGTTGCCCCGAGAGGTTGTTGAGGCCCCATCCCTGGAGGTGTTCAAGGCCAGGCTGGACGTGGCCTTGGGCAGCCTGGTCTGGTGGGAGGTGTCCCTGCCTATGGCAGGGGGGTTGGAACTCGATGATCTTCAAGGTCCTTTCCAACCTAAACCATTCTATGATTCTATGATTCTATGACAAGAACAAAGAATTTGGCAGGGGAGAGTCCTGAAGTTTCTTCTGCTCTCTCAGCATACCCTGTGGTTTCTTTGTGGAAGAGCAGCACTAGAAAACAAAGACAGGAATTGAAATTTTCCCATAAAAGCCAGTTTGTTAGTCTCACTCTGTAGAAATTAAAAAAATTAGCAGTGCTGAATTTCCTGTATTTTAACTATGTTCATTTAAGGCGTAGCCTACCAAGTCTTTTAAGCATAAAGTGATGTCACTGCAGATGAATGGCTAGCTTTTCAGGCTAACGACTCACTATGTAGCCTTCCATAAACAAAACTTAAGGAGCACTCCGTGGAGGAGGAGAGGATTTTAAAAGATATAATGATGAAAAACAGAGATGAGTGGAACAAAGGACAGAATTCAACAAAGCCTTTCAAAAAGCTGTTCACACCAGACTAACCCAATATTTAAATATTGATAAAGCTGTTGATTTTCTAGAGAAGTGAAAAGCTGTACATTAAATCGAATCCCTCTAACTATCAGTAAAATCTGGTGCTTGGGAAATTATTGCCTCATCTAGAGAAGGTAGGGATTAGGGCAAACACTGTGAGTTGGATGAAGACCTGCATTCTGCTGAAAGGGAAGCAGCTGTGTGGAGGATAGATGGTGTTCCTCAAGGTTCAGTCTCAGGACTAGTCGGAATTAGTATTGTCATTAGTGGTCCTCATGCAAAGAGGACCTCTGCTAGTGAAAGTTATTGACGATGCATTGCTGGGAGGCGTCACCAGTGCTGAGAAGGACTGGATGATTGCATAGCAAGAGAAATGTCCTTGTGCAGCAAGAGATTTGTAGCAAAAGAAGAAGTATGAAATGCAGCAGTGCACGTACAAGATCATGGAGTGAGATCCAAAATATGCACTGCTAACATGATACAGACTTGGAATCAAAGTAACTTTAGGGTATCAGGCACGTAGCCTCCCGTTTGGTGATTCACTGTACAGTGAAGTGACACTATAGACACTTACGCCCATTTATACACAGTTTAGGGGCAATGAAGCTTCTCAGAGGAGTGCTAGATAAATAGCTGTGGTCTTCAGCTGCTGACCTGTCCCTTCAGGACTGGGTATCTTGTATGCCTCAGCTGGTTTCCTTGCAAAACCAGCTCAAAGTTTGGGCATCAGAGGCGCCTGGGCATCAGATACTGTCTCTTGGCGCTCCCCAGAGGAGACAATATAACAGAACCAGATGCACTGATCTTCTCAACCCTTTTGTGGATTTAGCACCCACAATGGAAAATTCTCATATGGAAAATGCTGAAGTGAATTGCTTCATCAAGTCCTTTTTTTTTCCTTTCATTTTCTCCCTAGTGCAACCAAACTTTAATCTTGAAATGGCTTTTGGTGCCTTAAAACTGCATGTGTGGTGGCTAAATATTTTGCTGAAAAAGGTCCCATGCAACCTCTCTGTAACTGTGCAAGAGTGACTTCCCTGGGTCATCATTCTTCATCTCAAAGCCCATCTGCCATTTTTCCTTTGCCTTCTGTCCTTCTTATCTGTAAGAGTTACGCTCTTTGTTTTTCTTCATCAAAAGAGGCCAGGATACAACAAGTAAGTGGAGGAAACGATTTGGGCACCGGCAACGTAATCATACATGTGTTGGTCAACTATGTGCATCAAATTGTTCAAAAAGGGCATTTTTCAAAGTGATACGTCGGTGATCTCTGCTTTCCCAACTCACCCCAGCTGTTATGGAGGGTTTCGCTCCTTGTAGGCATCACAGAATATATATGTCATGAGGAGGAATTTGAAGAAGGAGATAAGAAGCATCTTTCTGGCTTGATTCAGGGAGCGTGTGCAAAGGGATCAGTGAGGGAAATTCGCCTGAAGCTTTACAGATACACTGGCAAAAAAGAGAGAAATATGCATTCAAGATTGGCAAAGCTGGAGCAAGAGAAGCAGGAATTATGTGACAGGAGACATGATAGATGTAACTATTATGGTAATGCTGCTTTGGTCTGCTACAAGAAAATTTAAAGCTGTACATATTTTTATAACCCATTTGCTTTACCTCAACTTTTTCAGATATGCCTTGATGTAGGGCGGGATGTTCTGCATAGTGATACTGAGAAATTCTGTTTGCCTGCAGCTTCCCAAAGCTGCTTGTAGATAATTTCTTAATCCATTACCAGGAAGGGTATTTGACACATTCACTTGCATTAATTAAGCAGATGTAGGAATAGACGGGTCATCTTTCAACAACCCTTCAGGACTTTTTGAAGAATCTGATTGAACAGTTTCTGATTATTTTTTTTTCCTTAGGAAATAATAGGAAATGAGTCCTGCACAGATTATTTACATATTTAGCTAGTTGTCCATTCAAAAGCATTTACTCACAACGTCTTTCTTTTTCCTTCTTATTCCTGCTGATCATAATATCAGCTGTTCAGTGGTAAAAAATTTGCCATTTTGGAAGGGGAAAGCCCCTACTAAAACCAAAGATATTTATCATTATCATGAAATTATTATTTATGTATTGCTTACATTTTCTAATATTTTGCAAATGCTTTATCAAAGTTATTTTTTCTAACACGCTGACAGAACTTTTGCGTTTCCTTAAAATGGTTTCCTACCTCCCACGTTCTGAAAACAGATTTATTGCATTGAGCAGTATTTTCCAAACCCTACAAAGCAAATGGTTGTGACGCGTCTGCGCTACAGTACAAAATCATGACAGTGTAGCATAGATCTGATGCCCATGTTAACATGGGTTCGAGTACAAATATAGTTAAAATACCGGGGCTAATTTATGGAGATGCACGGGGCTCCTTTGATAATGCCTTTGTTTAGAGTGCTACTTACTTCCAAGAGGGCTCCAGGAAGTACAAGGCTTTCTACACGCCCTTCTTTCAGTTGTCCCCAAAGAGAACTTCTGTCTTGAAAAGCACAACTTACCCCCCACTTGTTTTTATCAGTAACATTTGCTGTTCAAAAACTGTTTATCAAACTGTGCTGCAGAATGCTCTTCTTGTGTATGCAAATAAATCTGGAGCATGACATGTTTCTCAAATGCGATATTGGCTCTGCCCTGAGGAAGCGTAAGGTATCTGAGCTCACAATGAACCATGAAGAAAACAAACCTAGCTCTATTTGTTGAACTTTCTGAGTGGTTTAATTTGAGAACACATTCTTGTTATGATAACTGGAGCAGAATTTCCTGCAGATATCTGCTACAAGCACCATAATCTCTTTTTCTGTGCTGTAAAAGATTTTTCTGGTGGCGTCTGTTTTTCACTGTAGATGCTTTCAAAAAAAGAAGAAGCTCCATGAACTTAGGAGTCACAAACTCTCATAGAGCAATATGTACTAAGGAGATTTTTATTAGGTCCAGCCAGATTCTCAGGTTCATGCTACAGGGTACGAACAAACTTTGTTCCTTTTCAGCTTTGTGCTTATATGTCATTTACTAACATGGTACAGTATGCAGAGATTTTTTCAGCACTTGGTCCTTTTCACTATTTTCCAAGGACTTGCCCCAGATTAATCAATGCATTTCCAAGTCTGAAGACCTCAGAGCATCTGTTTAAAGAAATCCCTAACTATTAATTTTCCATTTCTTTTTTTTTTTTTGGTGACAGGAAGGGTTTGTAAACAAATTAAGAAAACTCACTTACTCATCTTGGGCTTATCCTTTTTGAAGATTTTTCCTGTATGAGGGTTGGTAAAAAACAGGCAAATATTTTGAAATTTGGCCACTTTACCCTCTGTGAAGATGAGGGATCCTCTGCAGGGCCTTGCCAGGGGTTGGGAGAGCTCCTTTTCCATGGAGGCACAGAAGGATACATCAACCAACCATTACAGTCACGTTAGCATGTGCTCTGCATCTTGCAGCCTCATCCTATTTTGTTATGAGCGGACAGTTTATTGGACGGGCTTGAAGAGGCAGATGCAGGAGGACAGTTTGGTTCACACTATTTAGGAGCCCATTTTGGCTTTTAACAGCTGGCCTGCATTTGGGGGACCTCACAGCTGCGCTCGTGTAAACAAATCCCCGCGCGGTTTTTGGCTGGAGGAAGGACAGCCTCCCCCACAGCTGCAGACCACAGGACAACACGCACCCTGCGCGACGTAGGAAGCAGCAGCTTTGTTTTCTGTGTACACCAGATGAGGTCTATTGGCTGCTCCAGCGAATACGAGACCCCCCGGTCCAGCTTCCTCTTCGCTCCATCCCTCCATCCCTCCCTCTCTCCTTCCCTCCCTCGCCGTGACTGCACGTCAGGGCAAATCCGGGGGGGTAAATCTGCACCGCCGTGCCGCGGGAGCCGGCTTTGCCCGGCGGGCACGTGCGATGCCGCAAGCGCGGGGTCCGTCCGTGCCCCGGGATCCGGGGCAGCAGCAGGTGGGAGGAAGAGGGCTGTGCTCCAGGCACACCGCCTCCTGCGCTTCAGCAGCTCTGCGGACGAGATCTTTTATGTCTTTTTCCCTGCTCCCTGCACGCTCGTGCAATGGCCAGAGACAAACAATCCAGCCATTATTGTATTACCCAATACAGCAAAAAAAACACACAACCAAAAACCCAGCTAATCTTGTTTTGCGTCAAGGGAAAATAAAGTTGTTTTTGTTTTTTTAAAACCCAAATGAAATCATGGTGCTTTATGGATATTTGTGTCATCCTAGGAGAATGATTCCATTAAGACAAAAACAAAGGCTTCTTTTTGCTAATAACCTTTGAAATGAAATTTGTTTTCTCAGGAGTCCTTCTTTTAAATAGAAGTCTTTCCCTTAACTCCAGGGTAGAAAAACTGATATTGTTTTACATAATTAATCAACAGAAATACGTATTAAGGTAAAAATGTGGCTATGTTTTTCACAATGAACAATGAGTAACGTTACTTACTGGGGAGATACATGCTTTTAAGTTAATCAACTGTTTGTCTTTAAAAACTTAAGAAAAGATTGTTATTTAAAGTTAGAGCTATTGCCCTAAATGCACTATAGCTGAGTAGCATCAATGTGTTGAATTCAATGTAATCTTAGATAAAAATGGTAAATCATTTCTTTAAGCTTAGGTGAGAAAATAATTCCGACATGCAACAAATGTGGTCATAAATGAGATCAAAAATCACAGCAGAAACTTTATAATTTGCTTACTAAATAGATCACAGCCACACGGATGTAAAGAACATAAGAACTACGTAGCTTTTAATCATCTCTCCTTGTGCTGTTGCTCTCAGTGCAGATGTTTGCTGTGGGAACAACAGCTCCTTACGGGACTCAGCGCTACAGATTACTTCCTGGAAAATTTGGCACAGGGTGGCTTAGAGGGAAGCTTGCAGATTTTGGGTTTGTGCTGGCAAGTGGGAAAGGGAAAACAAAGTGTGTAGTAAGTGAAACAAAAGCACAGGCAACTTACACATCCCTTGCCAGCTTTTAGGGGAATAAAAGCACTTGAGATTTTGCAGTGTCTTACTGGAATAATTAGAACTACATAATATTTGGAATACTCAAGCCCAAGAAAAGCTTGGGAAGATTAAAGGGGCGAAGTTAAATCCCCTGTCAAGGAAGGAAGAGCCTAGCCAGGCTATGAGAGGATGCACACGAGGGAAGACCCGTGGCCCGAGCTGGATGTGCTGCCTCGCTGCTAACAAACGCGCACACATGCGAGAAATACAGCATGAATGAAGGCTAAGAGAAGGTCTGTCTGGTGAAAAGCATTGAAGGGAAAATAAAGCGGCGTATTTATGTTTTTCCAGCTTCCTAAAGGGCTGGTGATGCGGGCCTCCCAGCTTCCACTTTTGTCAAACTGATTTTATCACCTGGAGCTGCAGAGCGTCAGATAAGGAGAGTGTGTTGGAACATACAGAGGAGGTTGTTTGTAGTGTCTCACCTGCCTGGTCCTGCTGCCAAGGGGTCAGTGGCTGTTTAATGACAGGAACTCTGATTTTGAAAAGCAATATGACAGATCCGATGCCAGGCCAGGTTCTGGTGGCTTTGTCATATTCTGTGGGGCAATTCACAAACTAGACTGCTCATATTTTTACGTACTACGCACCATGAACAGTAGCAGAAACTGGACAGCTGGAAAATAGTCAGATCTCTGGTGGCAACAGTGTGAGAGACAGTGTCTTAAGCCCTGAGTTCAAAGATGGGGACGGATGTACTACTGGTACCTGCAGCTCAGGAACAATCCCACGTAAGGAGGATTACATTCAAGATTAGACAGGCTCTTTTGTTGTCTTTGATCTTGGCTTCATAGAGGACAGCAGGTTGTTAAAAGCTTCGAGGCTTAAGAGAACAGAGAGGATTTTTTATAACAGGTGGCAGTCACATCGGGTAAAATGCAGAAGGGACGAGTGAGGTGACTCCTGGTGGGTCTCAGGCGGCTGGCACTGAGCAGCACAGCGTGTCACGCGGGATGAGGGCTGTGCTCGGACACTGCTCAGATTTCAGCATCCCTCCTGTCTTATAACTGCATGAAACTGAATTCTGTCTGTCTAAAAAGACATACTTTGACCACAAGTTAGAGACAGGTGTAACCCCAGCAGGGTGCAGGGGGTGACCGGTTTCAAATATTGGCTCTGCTCTTGTCTTTCATCCAGAGTATGTGCCTTAATTTATGGAAAATCTACGTCTCTCCTTACATCAATAGTTGCTACCAACAGTTGCGCAGGCATCAAGCAGAAGCAGGTGAGATGCTGATGGAGAGCTGACCCTTGTATCAACAGGGATAGCCCAGGCTCTCACCAGGAGACCCGGACCAAAGTCTGTGATCTGAGCAAGAGAGGGCAAGGCCCGAGATGCCCTGCTGACTGTCCTGGTACCACTGTGGGGGCAAACAGAGGCCACTCCTCTCCCTGTCTCTTAACCTGGAAACGTTCTTTGGACCAAAGTGTCAGTTTTTACAAATACATGTTTTCTAGTCAGGAAACTCACCAGAAGATTCCCGGCCAGTTCCACTGGCAGTGTCAAGTCCTGTTTGCCAACATTTAGCTGAGACTAGAAAATGTTTACTTTAGTCTTAGCAGACTTAGCGAGACTTAACTGAGGAGAGTGAGGTGACAGAGGAAATGCTCTGATGCCAATTAGCAGCTGTCATCTTGGTTTGCAGGGAAATGGACATCAGTGGCATCCTTGACTCTTCTGATGAAGGAAGCACACCTTGACCTTTTGACCTACCGACATTCATTTCTGCAGCACGAGACACATTCACACTGACTGTCTTGTCCTGTTTCATGCCAAAACCCAACAGGACCTCTGGAAATACAAACCATGCTTTTCTGTTTAACCAAAGAGAGAGTTAGCTCCTTTTCCCAGTGTCCTAGGGTGGGCACCAAGATGTGAACAAAGTCCTTAGTGCCCCCGCAGAAGTCGGTAAACCTCCATTTGTGCTCCACTGTGCTGCTGAATGCAAACCCTTTCTCGTCTGACTGCCGTCCTCTGCCCCGAGGGACCGTTTCCTTCACCACAAAAGCTTCACCTGAGAGCCTCAGTCCTTCGCTCTTTGTCAGGGATCAGAACTGGGAGACATCATTTTGCCTTTTGCTATCTGCTTGGGCTGGTCTCTTCCCTGCGACACATGTTGAACATGTGCTGGGTGAGCGTTTTCCCCTCCAACATAAGTCACATTCCTGGTACTGCAGCATCAGCAGCATCTGACTGGATGGGAGCAAGGAAGGAAACGCTGAATGCGTTTGGAAAATCACTGACAGCCAGGCAGCTCAAGGACATGACATATAAACTTTTCAGAAAATGCTTTAAGGGGCAGACATTCACTTAACCCCATCTGGAGCACGTAGCAAGCTGTTTGCCTTTGTTCGTTCCTTTGGACAACTGTAGTGACGACAGCACCGGATACTATTTTTATGAAGAATACCACGTGGTGAGCACCTGCGTGAGTAATGCTCTCAGTCCGCAGCATTTTGTCTTACGTGCTCTTTGTAGTCCCAGTTTCCGTGCTGAGTTGCACAGTTTTTCCCTTTAAAAAACGAAAAATCGGTATTTTCTAACAGAGTCTGCACGACAGGTGAAGAACAGCTAAAATATAATAAAAAACCTGAGTGCTGAGAGCAAATGAATTCTTGCAAAATGTCAGATGAAAATGACTCTGATTCTAACAAATTCATTATGTTGTCCTCCTGTAATAGCAAATACATGGGAAGGAATGGGGAACAAAGCTGTGATAAGCATAGGAAATATTCGTTGTTTGCCATGAGAGAGGTTAAAATGTGCTAACCAGTTATCAGGTACACAGAGAGAATATCGTGCCAGGTGCACAGATTGATGGGTTATAAAATGGTTTGAAAACTGAAGGTCATATAGACGGCATACTGCAAATTAGATATTTAAGCAGATGGCATGGGTATTCACTAGTCCACCTGGCTTGAAGAGGGAATTTTCCAATGCTGTCGGAAAATGTCAATGAATAAATAAATAAATAAAAAATCAGATTAGTGGGCTAAAATGTGCTAATTACTTACTTGTGATTTTCCACATTTCTAATCTTGGTCATTTTTCACTTATAACAGTTTGTTTTTCTGTAACATAACCACCAGCCTAGTCATAGCCAATACAACATATCACAAGCACAGGGGGAAAAATTCTGAGCAAAATTTCATGTCCAATTAATATTGTAACTACCTTTGAAATTTTTCCCTTTGGGAGGGAGAAAGCAATTAGAGTTAGAAGGAAAGGAAATTTAGATAGCCACTCTTGTACCTTGTCACTGGCATTAGTGGCAGAGAGGGGGACACGAAAAAGTGAACAGGAAGAGGAAAATAAGCCCTGTGAGAAGGTCAGGATGAGCGAGAGACAAAGTAATGAGGTAGAAAATGTGACTCTCTTAACTGCAAGCTCTCCCAAATCTCCCTGTGTGGGGATACGGTGTGGTTGACTTAGCATGAGGGCCGCATCATGCCAACTGTCTGGAAAGTGGAAATAAATGTAATTTTGGGTTTGAGGCAGAGCTAGGAAATTTCTGGCATCTGGCCCTCCCAATAGACCACACGTAGGACGCATCGCTTGTCCGTGTCACGCATTACTCTCTAGCTGAGAGAAAGCCATCTCCCTTTCACTGTCAGTTCTTGAAACAGAGGTGGCTCTAACAGACGGGGAGGGAGGTTTTATTAGCATCACTAAGCAATGGCCCATACCCTTTCTAGGGTGTGATTCATTGGCATTAAAATTCAATGGCAAAGAGCCACACTTAGACAGGAGAGATGCAGAGCTGGATGGGAATGGTTTATATATTCTCCTGTTGGCTTTTTTTTTAATTTTTTTTATTTTGGTATCAAACCATGGGCCCAAGAGGAAGTGAATGCTGAAGAGAGACACTACAGTGTCAGAGGGCTATGCTGCCACCAAGCAACACATTACCGAAGCAAAAACAGAGCCTCTTTCTCTGCTCCTTGAATAGTCTGAGTCAATTCCTGATAGCGGAAAGGTCAGAATAATTAGGCGGAAGCACTCGGCTTCCCATTCAGTGGTGAAAGAAGGGAACTTGGAGAGTGCGGCTTTGTGCTAAGAGAGGATGCATTATTATGTGTTCTTGTGCAGTACAGTTCAAAATAAATCTCAGCTAAAGAAGTATATGTCATGGCCTCAGGACATCTTTTCTTTGTTGAGAGAGTATGCAGCTATGTAAGAGATGAAGGCATTACCTAGAAATTGAGGGATCCTGCTGCATAAAGGACAGGGCAGTCCACAGGAGTATGTGACAGAGCTGTTTTCCATAATGCCCTTCTGCTCAAGAGAGAGGTATCGTTGCAATGCTTTTATTTTTTTTCCCCAGTTGACATAGTGTTACTTCAAGAAGTATTCTTAGAAGAGCAAATGAGATGACAATGGCCATGTTTTGAGGACAAGCATTAACTTTCACTGGAAAAAAATAGCTCTATTTTAAGGATCATGCTGAATATCAAAGAGTCAAAACCTCAATATTTTTCATTTTTATTAAGAAAAGATTTCATGCAAACATGCATTGACATTCATGAACTTAGTTGACTAACTGACCGCCAGCTAGTATAAAGACCTTGTTTCTAGTCCTCAACCTGACTGAAGATGCAACAGTCCTACCTGCAGGTCGATGGGATTCACATGGCTCTGGGATGCCCATTGTTAGCTGTCAGAGTCAAATCTGTCCTCTGCCTTCATAGGAAGGATGGGATGGGATCTTAGGAGGAAAAGAACAAAAGGTTGGTTGTCCTGAGGAAGCTGGTCCAGCGCCCTGTCTCTGAGAGGGACCTACAGTGAATGCCTCGAGGAGAGCAGGGAGCAAGGGTCAGGCAGTACTTCCCCAGAGCGCTCTCCAGCTCCCAGCAGTTTGCGCCTCAGGTGCCTTGCACCAGGAATGGTGTCCTTGTCTTTAATGTCCCTCATTGAGTGCTCTGCCATAGCACAGCACCGCATGAGGGAACGGGGGGAAAAAATGCCCCTTTTGGCAGCAAACTGCCTACAGGCCAGGTAAATGGGAGAAGGCAGGAACAGAGGGAGCCTCTCCCCTCAATTACACAGTGTGCAGAAAGATGAACATTTGCTGACACCCCCATGCTTAAAACCTGCATGCTTTGACCTTCTCCAAGGGCTGGGGGTTTCATGGAGTGCCGGGGACTCCCTGAATGTTAAAGGCAAAGTCTTCCTGTTGTCCCTAGAGGACACCCGTGGGGCTGGGTGGGCCCAGAAGGGTGTGAGGGTACATGGTTGTCTGCCACACACACAGGTCCTAGGGCACGTCCTTGCCCCAAAACTCTGCAGCTCAGCCCCACATCCAACAGGGGTCTGTGCCCATCAGGCACCACAGAGCTTTATCTCAGTAAAAAACTGCGTTACATGTCTCTTTTGAGCTTTGTGCTTATTTTTAAAAGCAATATCTGCCACCAAGTGGAAAGTGTTATCACTTCACCAATATTTATAGATTATTACCAGTAATAATCTCAGCGTTAATCTCGCTTGTTACTTTGAGAGAGATCAAAACAACCACACAGATAGAAAAATGTGGTGCTGAAACATAGCGTCAGACGCCTTGCTGGTTCCTTTTCAGCACGGACTGGAGCCCGTGCTGAAGGACAGACTGCCGCGTGATTAAGCACAGAGGAGCGACGGAGGGGCTGTGGTGTGCAGACGGCCTTTCGTTCCGAGGCTCCGCCGCCTGGGCGCTTGGCACCAGAGACAGCCCTGCTGAAACGCAGGAACTGCAGAAATTCATACTCAAATTTGAATCTCCTGGACCCCTGGTTTGTTTTTCTTGTGCCGAGCCTGAGTTGTGTTGATTTAAGCCATTTCCTACTAACCCTACCTACAGCGACGATTAAGGGGTTCACTTGCAGAAATCTTAGGAGGAGTGCCCTGATGTATCACTGGTTGATGAGCATAACCAACTGATTTTGTTTTTTCCTTTCTCATCCTTTATGCTGTCTAGAAGAGCTTCAGCAGGGACCAGTGCTCTGAGAAACCAAAGAGAAGTTAATCCCCTGGCTTGTGAATGTGGTGTCAGCTGTTTCTGACTGCTCATTTAACCTCAAACGTCTAAAAGCCAGCTCTTACACTCCTAGCTCTACTCCAGGCTCTTAACATATTTGCAAACGCAACAGATGAGAGATAAGGAAATGGGGCATAATGGCAAAGAAAGGAGATAAAGAAAACACGAAGCGAAAAAACCAAAAATCAACAGTGTTATTTGGGTTTGTATCTCCAAACAGGGCCAGTACCCTGCAGTGCTTGCCGAGATACTCGGGTTCTACAGGAGATAGTCCCAGTACTCCAGTCCAAACTGGAGGACAGACTAGAGGTGGGGAAAATGGACATGGGGAAGGTCTGGTGCTGGCAGACACCTGGAATATTTTATTGAATCTATTACGCTTAAACAAACGCAAGATGTTTAAAGAGGTTTTATTTGCTAGTAGCGAGGCAGGAGCAAGCAAGATGCAGTGAGACATTTTCTTTTGCCAGTGGCTGGACCAGCTCCTCTGCAAAACGACTTTCTTTCACCTGGGAAGCCAGGCGAAATGCGTAGGTACTTAATGACCTTTTAAAAATGTCTATGGAAGACCCATTTTGTTCAGCTATGGGAACTCTAAGATAGGTTAGAGTTCATTGCCTGTAGAAAAATGCCAGAAAATGCAGAAAAATTAGCTGGGTAGTAAGCATTGTTTACAGGACTTGGCTTTTGCATAAAACAGCATCACTTTCTGTGTTTGCTCGAGGCGATGCAGGTTGTGCTCTGATGGACTCAAGGTTGTATATTAAGTCCACCCTGGGAGGAGGGGATAGCTTTTTAAAGTAATTGCTTTTATTCAGTTTTGTTTTCTAATTTGGTCCTCTCTCCAGCTTGCGAGACAGTAAAACACTTTTTAGTTAGAAGCCGTATAGTGGTGCTGTTGACTCTGGTTCAGGTAGACGTTGCTGGCTTGCTCCAAGGGGCAGGCTCACACTTGCCAACTTACATGAGTATGAAGTAATCTTTGATTGATACTATAAGCTCATCCCAGAGAAGCAGCGGTGGCCCTTAGCACAAATGTTTGGGCTTTTGCATGATAAATCCTTGACCAGATGTCAACTGCACAATGGAGGAGGCAAAAGAGAGACAAAATGATAGTACTGGAAATACTTTAAATCCATTACAGAAAGAGAAACCCAACCAAGATCAGTGATGTTCAATTCCTTATCAACTGAAATTGGGAGGTAGGAAAAATAATATGCACTGTAAATAGAAATATTTTTATTCTATGTATACACAGCTTCACGTAAATTAATTTATTCATAATTCATATTTGAATTCAGATTCAATATGTACTATTGAAACCGCATGTCTGTATGTGTTGGGTGCAAAAGCATAAAGCTGTTTATGTCTCTACCTATGCAGTCACCAGAATTATTGGCACAAACACCTTGTGGTGCTCTGTGTAGGGCCATTTGTCTGTTAATGAAAACTCAGTCAGCCTCGGGCTGAGTTTTCCAGATCAAGTTAAAATTCAAGCTTTCATTAGTTTTGCAGAGTTTTAGTCCCTATTGTTAGCAGCTGTAGGAGAAGTTCTAAGTAAACTATGTGTATTTTTCTGTCCCAGCATATCACATCAGCAAACTCAACCTCACAGCCTATGGGAGAAACTGAGCTCCAGATCTGTAACTTAAGACTCCTGTGTGCGCTTTCCTCCCACAAGCGAACACGCAGTCTCCCACCTCTTCCCCACCTTCCTCCCCTCTGCTGGTCCCCAAACGGAGCAGGGCCACCTTTGGTTTCTGTGCCAGGACCTCCTTTCCCTCCCACCAGAAGTCAGCTGAAACTTGCCCTGCCGTCACCTTGCTGCTGGGACCTTCCTGCCCCTCAAACCTTGGGCTCCAAGTGTGAAACACACTTTTCTGCAAACACCTTCCCAGTGCGTCTGTCCGACAGCGGGAACGCTCTCAGCCATCTACTCCTCCCAGGAGGAGCATGGGTTGGTGCCTGCCTTGGCCAAATCTGGCCAAGCCTGCATAGAGCTGCTTCGCAGCCTGGCTTGAAACCGTCCCCAGATGCTGTGTTTCCTCACCATGTCCCCATGTTTCTTTGGCATCTCCAGGGCTCCTGGGTTCCTCAGGGCTGCCCGCACACGCTGCTTTAATTGCTTCCCTGCCCCCCCCTGTGGTCCGAGCACTCGCAGCGGGACACTGTTACTCTGGTTCATCCTTTTGCAGGAGCGACAGCCAAAATTAAACCAGAATTTTAAAATCTGACTTTTAAGGATAAGAAAAAACAGAATGAAACAAAAGATGGAGAAAAATGCAGTTTGGCTTAAACTCAGCCAACGGGCACCTTTTTGGGTCGTGTAGTTTTTCCAGTCAAAGCACATCCCGGCTGCCAGATGTCAGCCCTGGGCTCCGCTGTCTGCAGCAGCACTCTCTGTACCAGCCAACACCCTGGAGTTTGCAATGGCACCCCTTTTTTGGATAGTCTCACCTGAGGTTTATATACATACCCTTAGGATTGATTGCTCTATCTGGAATTGGATATTAATTGGCTGCTTAATAGGGGCAGTTTCCTCCTAGCCCTGGCCAGGAGATGCCATGAGAGCTCTTCCTGGGTGGGTTTCTGGAGCATTAAAGGTTATTTCTGTAGCTCTTGAATGTCCTATTCTGTGACTGGTGTGAGCTGTCGCACCCATGTCCCATAATAAAGTTACTAATAGCATTTATTAAACTTTATACAAGTAACAGGCTTTATACACCAGGAAGCCCATGGTCTCTGGTACGTCGTTAGCTCTATTTAGAGAGCACGCATGGCATGTTACTAACATAAATGACAGAAGTTGTTTTGCTGGGACATTTCTGAGGGAACAAGGCTTTATTGAACTTAGAAGTCACATCACACCACTCTGTCCTTCCTCCATCTCCTTTCCTGGATCTCACCACTTCTTAGCTTCAAGATCCGGTTCCTCCACACCCTCAGGGGCTTTAGCTGCTATTGCCTCCCACAGCCCTCCTACTTCCCAGTCTCTCTCTCTCTCTTTCTGGTTACTTCAACCTCTTTGTTACCTTTCCAACAGCTGCCTCTTGGCTTTCAGCTACCCTATGTCTATCCCAAGCAGGTCCTCCAAAGCACCGCTCTCCTATCAGTCAAATCCCTCACCAATAACAAACAGCTGGGGTACTGATCTACTTAAATAGCCCAATAAATTTGGCTGAACAATCATATTACTTTAGTGATAACTCATAACCCATGGCTTCAGTTCCTTGAACCTTATCATTGTGACATATATAATGCAAAATTTCTAAGGAAGTGGTCATGACTGATCTGCATTTGAAGCTGCCTAAGACTCTATGGGGTGCTATATGATAAACGTAAAACTAGCCATTAAACTAGGATTTGGGGCTAGGAATATAGCAGTATTTTTTAAAGGTTAAAAGATATGTTGTCCTTGTCTCAAATCTAAGCATTATAACAGTCAGAAAATTCAGGTTTCAGATTAAGTTTAAAAAGATGTCAAATTGTTCTGCGGCGTGGGAGAGCATGCTTAAAGCACCCGCACAACCTTAGGTCAGCCTGATGGTATGGAACGACCATAGGATTGTCATTGAGAATGACAGTAAAAATGAGAATTGGGGAGGAGCTGAAGAAATAGGAAGGGAAGGCGGGAGACGTAGAAACCTCTCCAATTTAGTGGGATATCTAAACTCCCAAATTTTGTTTAGCTGATCTAGATAAGCTGAGACAGTTTGGGTAAAAGCTTACTTTAGTTTGTGAGGTGACTAGGATGTTATTTATTTTATTCTAATTGCCTCAGGTCCTATAGTGGCCTTCCCTTCTTCAGGGTGTTGAATGAAAATGAAGGCTTCCATCTGTCACAGAATAGATGACATATTAAAAAGGACTTCTGGTTCAGCATACAAACAACATTAAAAATGAGGACAACTTGAGTGAGTAAAATGCAGGGGTTACAAGGTGGATCTATCTGCTTCAGAAAATACTTTATTTCAACATAAAAATGAATCTGAAGGAAACTGATTTCAATGATTTGATTTCAACTCAACAGTCACACATTTATTTAAAGTATTCCAAGCAAATAATTCATTACTCACATCAGAATATTTTGATGCTTAAGAAGGCCTTTTAAAATTACCTTTCTATGACATATTTCTTATGAATTATTCATCGAGTGTATGGGTAGACATTGTTTACAACATATTCCCTGCCAAATTTTGTTTGTCTCTAAATGTTTAAAAACTTCAGGGAGCTCTATATTGTATATAATAATGTAATAAGGGTAACTTTAAAAATAAAACCTTTTTCTTACTGCATTTTAGGCAGAACGGCAGGTCAGTTTATTTAACACAAGTCAGCAAATGCTTTTAGACATTGTGTAGTAATTCTTATGTTCTCATGAGTAACCCAGAATTGCCATGCTACATAGTATTGGGAATTATGCAGATCTATAGGAAAGAAGATAGGAAAGCGTTACCATGCCAACTGCATGTGATTAGTGACAGCAGCCTATTATCAACCCTTCTTAGCCCCACGATCTTGCTTAATTTGTGGTATATACAGGCATTGTCTCAAAGGGACTTCCATTCTCTCTTCCTTGGGATCAGTGTCTTTAAAAAACCCAACCTAAAAATGTCTTTGTGAGTGCTTGTTTTGTTGTGTCTCATTATTTTAACATTTGTATTGAGGAGCTGAGCCTTCAGTGACGTGGAAATATCCAGTACAGCCACCGCAGAAGGTGCTCCAATTGTCTTTCCGTGACCCACGGGGTGATAGAGTGTTTGCCAGAGCCGGTGGTTTGAACAAGGCCCCTTAAGCCAACAAAGAGTGTGAAGCCTTCAGAAAACCCATCCAAGCTAGTGGTTTTTGGGGAACCTGTATGGTTGTTTCTGTTTTTGAAACCCAGCAGAGCAGATTCTAACACTGCCGGCAAAACCCATATCTAAGCAGTTGGGTCATTTATTTACCGCTGTACAGGTTGGCAGCTGGGTGACCTGGAGGACATCTCAGGCTGGCTGGGGCCAAAAAATAGTGGCTTCCAGTTAATAATACCGTGATAAGAAAATTTCTCTGCATGTCTACAAAGTACTTCTTGCTTTCATCTTCAAAAAAAGAAGCCAAGAAATTGTGTTCTGCTGTGGTCTAAAATGTGACAGTGCACGATGATCAAAACATGACTCTAAATATAGTTGCAATGAGTTTGTTGTCATTGGCTTTGTAAAAGGCAGAGGTAACAAAAAGAGAGGATAGAATAAGATGATAGAGAAGACTTGCTTTTGCTTTACTGTTAATTGATTTTAATCTTGCAGACTTCTTCCTGCGATCAGTTGATGCCTGAGTTTTGTGTATCCTTCCAAATGCCAAATCTGTGCATGACAGAGATAGACTATATTCATGTCACAGATTTTGATAGCATCTCTGTATTTGTGCCAATGTGAATTCAGACTAGTAGTCACTATAGGAATAATTCAATTCATGTATCATTATTCTTTAGAAAGAGGATTTGGATATGTTTTAATTGCACTGAGCTAATATTACTTAAATAATATCTTCTCAGGGCAAAGAATTTTAGGAAATTGAGTGGAAGAAATATTCCAAGTGTCTCACAGAAATTATTTCTGTTTACACATCCCAGTACAATGTTTACCTTCCTTGCAACAACATGAGATTGATGGCTGATGTTCAACTTTTGATCATCTGTCAAACTCAGAGATCCTTTGCTGCAGATTTGCTCCCAAGTCAGTATTTCTACAGAATATCTTTTCAATTTGCTAAGGTCTTTTTGAATTCTAACCCCATTTTCTAATTTGCTGTGTCGCATGAAAATACAGCGGTGGTGAAAATACACCTGTGGTGAAATGCTGCTTGATGCTGCCTTCCTTTTTGACCATGAACTTTCTTCTGCATATCTGACCAGTTGTCCTTCCCATGTTTTAGTAGTTTCACCTGAACCAAGTTTGTCTAGCTCCTTTCTTATCTTACACGAGACAATGTCAAGAAACTTACAAAAATGAAGACATTTGGCATGTCTTCCTCTGCCTACAGGGCCTGTTTCCTGTCAAAGAGGAAAATTGGATGGGTTTGGTTTGATTTGTGCTTGACAAATCCACCTGGCCTCTTACTTGCTTCTCTGCAGTCTTGATTTTTACAAATAGTTTGTCTGATTTTCCAGCATTTTCTGGGAACTGATGTTAACTGAACTCCCCATTCTCTTCTTTTCTACCGCTTTTGAAATAGGCTGCTTGTTTGACCTTTTCCAGTTTTCCAGACCAATCCTTCATGAAAGTTTTCTCATGGCAATCACTAGTGATTCTGCCACTCATTCAGCATATTTAAGTACCTAAGGTGAATTCCACTAGGCCTAACAATTTGAAAAAAAAAACAAACCCAAACAACAGACCCCAACTAAAGTGCTCTGCAGCTTGTCTTTCCCTTAAGTAACCTAGATTCTTATTTCTCATGTCTGATAGCTTTTGATCCCATATGGCCTTTTACTGAAGACCGAAGAAAAGGAGGATGCTAAGCACTTCAGTCTTAGCTTCCTCTGTCTTTTTTTCCCTTTCTTTCTTCCTTTCTTTCTTTTATATTTTCCTTTCTTTCTTTTATTTTTTTCCTTTCTTTCTTTTATTTTTTCCTTCCTTCCTTCCTATCTTTCCTTCTTTTATTTTTTTTTCCCCTGTTAATGGACATCTGGATTTTTTATTTCCTCCGTTCTGTATCTGTTTTGAGTCACATTTCCTACCCATCCTACAGATTGGAATATTCTACAATTTTGCTTTTATTATCTTCTTAGGGGCAACATTTCTGAAATCCTTTTCCCTGTTTCCCATGGAATCTTATTCATTAGTTCTTTGAGTTCCTCTTTGCAGTCCAATCTTGTCTTTGCTTTTTCCCACCTGCGGAGAATATTTAACTTTCGTTTCCTCATCTCATTCCTATTTTTACCTTCCACACTGACATTTTCAAAAAACTTGTCCCTACAGGCTAGGCTCAGATTCAGACCCACTTCCCTTCTGGTTGTTTTCACAATTTTCTGCATCAAAAAATTGTCAAACTTCCTCTTTGGGAAGTTTCTGGAGAGCCTGCTCTACTCTGTTCCTTTCCCAAAAGAGGCTTGGAGCTTTCAAGATCCCTATTACTGAGAAGACCCGTACCTTGGGGGCTTTCTGCTAATTTCCCACGGAAGTGTCTTCTGCTTGATCCTCCTGGTTTGATGGCTGACATTTGCCAGGATAACACCTTTGCTCTTTCTCGTTATTATTATCAAGGTGCTTTTATATATATCTTTTTACGTTTTGCCACTCGGCAGCACCTCTTCTCTCCTCTTCCCTGGCTGAAGAAGCTGTTAAATATTCCAGCCGTCTGAATATTCCCACCAGGTCTCTATTATAGTTGACTCATAATTTTAATCTTGTTTAAGGACTTCCAGCTCTGCCAGAGAGTTCCTCATGCTTTTTGCATTAATACACAGGCAACTGAGATGTTCAGAAACGAGGTCTGTTCTCTCCGTTTTTGTTCTTCCTACGATGTTGTTCTCCTCTGTTCTGTTACTGTTGTCCCTCGTCCAAGTCAGCATTGCTTACGCTTACTTTTCTCACTTGTTCCTAGCTATCAAGCTTTTGCCCCAAGATGCTGTTTTTCTTTTTTTTGTGAGACGGATCCCTTTTCTTCTCAGAAATTCTTCTGAGACCCTCTTGAAAAAGTTAGCTGTGCATGAAATTATTCTGAGGATGTGTTTGCCTATGTAGCTATTAAAAAGGAAAGAAAATGTTATTAACCTTGTGGTATAAAATGGAGGTTTTGGCAATGATGCTGAAAGTATGTTTTTGTATTGCATCACTTCCCACTGCTGCTTACAATTCCTCTTGTGTTGTTATTATTTCAGATATTTCCTGGGAATGTTTTAGTATCTTGGAATGAAGACCTGGTCTGATTGAATATCTGTAAGAGAGAGATAACTACTAATAACTGTTCTTCAGAGTGTATATCATCACAACTGATCACTCCTTCACCTGCCCACAGAGCTGTTTTCCCTAGGTTTATTTCGCTGCAGCGTAGAATGATTTTATTCTCTTTATCCATTTTCTTCTCTTCACAGCACTTCAAACTCCCACCTTGTGCCTGGAGTTTTTTCCATGACAGCTTTGATGTCTGCTATGCTGACATCACTTCATACCTACCTACGACAGTTAAATGCTTTATCTTCTGCAATTTGGGTTCACGTAGTCATGGGGAAGTGTCCCCTGCATTTTGTAGCATGACATGCAATTTTTTTCTTGTATTTCTTTACCTTTTTCTATTCTATTTTGTGGCCTCGTTATCTGATTCTAGGATAAGTGACTCTTATCATACTTTGACATGATAAATATATTCTCAAATCTCTATTTGTATTATATGAAGGGCTGTTGGACCAGAACACTTGCTAACTTCTTTAAGACCACTGTGTTTTATTATTACAATAGTATGCATTTATATGGCCTGAATGTTTTTCGGTGGTCTACAAAAGAAAAAGAATCTATTTAACTTTTTAATTATCACAATCTAAAAACGATTAGTTGGGTTTTTTTCTTTCTTCGTTTGTTTTCTTTTAAAACGATCAGTTCTTTCTAAAAGCTGAGAATAGCTTCAGGGAATACAGTATTGGGGAAAGATATTTAAAAGATCACTTAACAGTTTGCTGTAGGTGTGTTATACAGACCTTTAGTAAGAGCAATTTTCCTAAGAAGGGGGACAAAGTCTTGTTGTTACCCCAGCTTAGGTATTATATTGTTATTCTGCAGAAAGAGTTTTTTTTTTTTCATCTAACCTAGGAGAGTATGTGAATAATCATTTAAATCAAGCACTGACATCTGCATGTGCTTTACTTGGCTTGTTTTTAATCAACAAACTGTCAGCCTATGATATTGCTCTAAGTACACAGTTCAAGCGCCAAGAAATTACAGGACATTTTAAGTCCTGGGTCTGGGTTGGTTAGTGAGTTAATACAAGCGCATCTAAGATGTATGCCTCATGCCCGAACAGATACAAAGTATGCTTATTTTGGCTGATGGAAGTACATCCTGGAATGTGTTATTCCACTTAGAACAGCTTGTTGAAAAAAAAAAAAAAGGGAAAAAAAAACCCCAAGAAGTTTCTAAATGTCAGTTTGTCTAGTTTAGGAGATATTAATCCACCAAGAATTTAAAAGTAGAATAGTACTTGATGTATGATGGGAAAATATGTATAATAAATACAGAAAAAAAAAGCCATGGAAAAAGAAAGAAAACAGGAGGAGCTATTTACTGCAGTGTTACTGTTGCATTAGTCTGTGTTTGCTCTTAATTGCCATGAACTCACTGAAGCTGCTCTTCTTTCAATTCGGCATCAGCCGCTCAGTTTACCCCCTCCGCAGCAGCTCTGGGAGGCGAGGTCTGCTCCAGGACCTCCGACTTGCCGCAGAAAGGCAGAAGCCGGGTGGCATAACCGAGTTTGGTTCATTGACTGAAGGACGATGGAAAACTTTGCTGCTCATGAGAAAGTTGTGAATGTGAAACCCTCCTTTTGGAGGGTATCCATCCTTTTCCTTTTGTATAGTGTTTTCCTTCCTTTTCTCTCCTTTTCTACTTATTTCTGTGCCAGAACAGGGAGTTAGCAGGGCTCAGGAAAGTAACCTTCACCGCTGCTTCTCCAGTCTTTCTTAACAGAAGAAAACAAAGCTGGAGGGAAAGAGAGGTTGGTGTCAGCCCCATTTGGTGCTGATCACCAGAGAAGAAGCAGCCTTCAAAGAAAGAGCCTGCTGGCAGTCCTTGCCTTAGCAGGGCTTTGGAGGAAACTCCACCACGCAGCTGGTTGCGAGCAAGGTGGCAAACCTTCAAGCCAGAGCTGGCTTAATTTTGTGCTAGGTCTCTTCAGATCCTCCATCAGCCGGGCAGAGTTTGAAAGGCCAGGTTGATACCGTGACCTTCAGTAGCTCTTGTACCCATGGAAGAAACTGCTGGTTGAGAAATAGAGGACAAATAAAAATGCCGCTTTGCAGTGCTCTTCCTTCAGGTTCTAAGAAAAAGGTGATACTCAGTAAGAAATCAACTTCTGAGCAAAATTTTGAGGATGTGAAAGTGATGCTGTATTGATAGGCACATATATGCAAATGCTACGTATAAGCTGCAGAAAGGGAAAAAGCGATGCAGCCACCTTTCCCATTTAGAGAAGAAACACAAAAGTGTCTTAAAATCCTGTTTCCTGTAATCACAATGTGTGGTTGAACAGACGCATTTTCTTCCTCACTTCCCTGACTTCTAAGACATCGGGTGTTATGTGTTGTTAGATGCGGGATGGTGGGTTAGGTATTGCAATTCCTGTGTTCCCAGGGGATTGCTCTGCTGAGGATACTCCTGCTCGTCTGCATTCAAAGAAGGATTTGAGCTGAACCGATAAAGGAAGAGAACTGGCATAAAGCATACAGTAACTCATTCTGTTAAGGATTTGGCATGACATTCAAGGGAAACCAATTATGATTTATGTCAATACAGCACAGATAATTTCCTATTGATTGACTGCCAGATCCTTGATAAATTAATGAGTTAAGCCTGATGCCAGTCATTCTTGGGCACCGTCAGACCAGTGTTTCTATTTCACATGCCCTTGACAAGGCTTCTCTCAAAAATTTGTAAGTAAAGTGAGTTTATAAATTCTCTTCAAATATGCGAAGTCAAGCAAACATAAGCAGTGATTCCCTTTAGTGTTAGTGGGGTTTTTTTAAATACATGCTCTTATCTGGGCATTTGGCTACAGGTCTGGCAAAAGCGAGTTTTGCATTCATTACTTCAAAAACAAACAAAGGAGTTGCTCTGTTTGCTAAGGATTCCTCTTAGGAGATTAGTGCATGCCTGGATTCAAAGTAGTTCTCAGAGAAAGATAACTCATATGTTCCAGCCTGAGGTTGTCTGGAAGTAAACTGTGTGTCTGGAGGACTGACTGGTGGGGGACAATCCTCTGTGCTTACATGGGAGAGTCACTTACAAGCTCTCTACTGCTGCAACCCCGACTTTGAGTAGGAACACAAAAGAAAGAAAACCTGGGCATAGTGAAGAAGGAATGAATTTTAAAGGAGAAAGCAAAAATACACCGTCTGGGAGAAGTTTATTTGTAGGAATGAAGTAAGTCTCACCTAGCCTGGCATTTGTTAGGGGATGGATGAAGTGAACCAGCTTAAGCTGGAATTGAAAGATTAAATATAGGGAAGATGATGTGCATGTGAAGCTTTTCAAATGTTCATGTAAAGTTTTTATTCTTGTTTTAATGGCTGTGTGCTTTTCAGTTAATAAAGACTGAATTTCTTTCTATGGAAGTTTCTTGGGCACTCTTAAATCAAAACTAGTCTTCCAAATGGACACTTATTGACAATGGCAGTTATACCATGCTTAATTATGAGTGGAAAAGCAGAGCAGCCACAGACTCAGACCCTGTTTAAAAGTGGGTGAATTATAGATATTTTTTTATTCTGGGAGAGGAGGACCTTGAGAAAGCTCCACTTTTAGTGCCACAAGCCTAAAACCACTGCTCACCTCGTGACTCTGAGAGGGGTGAATGGGAGGACCCATGAAACACAGCCCGTTCCTGCTTGCCTTTCCTTACACACAGAGGAGCCGGAGCCAAACGTGCTCCGCAGGTGTCCCGGCTCCCAACCAGACTTTCATACGATACTTATCCCAGCTGCCCTTCCTGCCGGCCCTGGCAGTGAGGGTGAGAACTGGCTGCGTTAACTTCAGCAAGAACAAGGCTTAGTCCTAAGGCAGCTTTAACGTTTGCCAGAATTTCAGCCATTTACAGCTTGAATCCTTGTGAAACTCTCTGCTCTGCACTTCAGCTGGTGCAACGTGAGCCTGCAGACTCACACGCCGTTCGTAGGGGTAGCAATTTTGTCTCTGCTACATAAAGCAGCAAAGAGGGGTCAGAGAGACTACGAAATGGGGTATAATTCACTCTCTTCTGTGTACAAAGATTTCTGATAGACGGCCCTTCCTCGCCCTGGCAGCATTCTGTAAGTGTTCAGCGTCATTCAAGCAAACACACGAGGTGCTTCCTTTGCATGATAATTTTTCTGGTGAGAACTGAGGCATATTGATTTTTTACTTCATTGAGATTTCCACAGAGGTTATGACATTTAATGTTCAGCTTTAGCTGCTCATTGCTGGGTGGGGTACAAACTGAATGCGGCCCTGCAAAATAGTTTCTCTTCGTAGCACCTCAGCAGATGTCAACAACAATCTGTTACTCAAAATTGTCCAAGCATGAACAGTTTGAAAGAAAAAAAATATATTTCAGTTCCACCAGACTAATTTCCATACGCAGACTGTACCAGTTCTCTAGAATAAGAAATTTCCTCCACTGGCCCTTCATCCCATTCAAGCAATCCTATGGGATGACCCTGAGCAGGGTGATAAGCTTTATTGCATGCCTTGCAGGCCAGCACATTTGGTTTCTGATGGAGCAAGAGGCAGCCTGGCTTCCTTCAATGAATGGTCTTTGAACAAGGACTTGCTTTCACTGGGTCACCCAGTGTCTTAACTGTGACACTGCTCCTTCAGAGGTTGCAGCCCATCCCATTCGTTGCTGCAGTCCACAAGGAGGGAGAAGGTTTCTGAAGTACCTTCAGCTTGTCCCATAAACGATCCTGTGTTTTAAATGTAATACGCTTGACCTGGTGACCAATGTGTGCTGTTACAGACGCACTTTCCCTACGGGGTATCTGGTGGGTGGAGTGCAGAGGCAGAACAAAGTGAAATTTTTCAGCTGTGCCCAAATGCAAGCCTGAAAAGTACAATGCACACAATGCAGCAGTACAGCACTTGGAGTAGAATAGGCTGAGGTAGCTACTTGCAGGTATGGAGAAGTCACAACTGGCCAGGAGAGAGATCTCCTTTAGAGAGGTGTTTCTACTCAAAGGCAAGCTCACTGGTTCCAAGTCCTTGTCTTGGTGATTCTCCCGCAAAGAGGTGTCCAAGCACCCCTGCGTTGGTGCAAGGTCTGGTAAAGGCTGCAAGCCATCAGGGGAAGCTGAAGCTGCCTGGACATGGTTTTAACTCTGGCTGTGGTATGACTGGCTCAATAATTTGGAAAACAAGAGCCAGTTACCCAACACCTCCTCTCTCTCTCAGGTACAGGAGAGGATCAAGCTCAATTACCTCAATTGACGTCATGCAGGATATAGGACTTCTGGAAATTGGCATTAAAAAGCAGTGGACATATGCCTGTTTTCCATTTTTAAATTTTAAATAGTTCATAGAGAAATATTTCTGGTTTGATTTTTTTTTTTTGTTTAGCAACAGCCTCATTTTATTCAAGTGTACTGCCTGGGTGCTCTGGGACTGCTTAGGCAGTCTAGTTTGAAAGCCAAGCAGGTTGTGTGATGGCCAATTTTCTCCCATTGCAATAGAGTGAACATCTAGCTCAGTTTTCTATTGCCAATTCGTACAGGAAGAATTACAATTGACTAAATGGATGAATTACCAGCTCATTGCAAAGTAGTTATTCCATAATTTTGTTCAGACTTACAGCAAAATCCATTCAAGGGATCCAAGTGATGGCATCCCTGTATGAAAGCATCTGTACCAACACAAGCTCTTTGTTTGGATTAGTTACAGGAGTATTTGAAAGTCAAGCTATTAGATTTCTGTCTTCTTTTTGAAAATTAACTTTGGTAATGTTAAAATATCTTGAAACTCTATTAATTCATAGGTTCTACATCATCAAAACTATAGAAAATTCTTTTGTCTGAACAAAGACCTGTCCATAAATGTATGATCTTACTTTTTTCCTTACAATATGGTGTAAATTTAAAACATGAGGTTAATTTTTACATTGTCTATGTCATTCTAAACATTGAATAAACCAATATCATAAGTCATTGTCTAACATATCACGTTTTAGGTCAGGTTTAAGTGAAACAGTTAATATTAGCCACCTCTGCCACCCTAGTCTGTTCTGTTTTCCAGAATCACCTAGAAGTTTGATAATCTTACTTGTTCTCTTTTGCTTGTAATTTTTTCTGTATTTAAGAACCAAGATGTTTATGTACTCACGGAAAACAAGCAAACACACTCTTCCATATTTTTGTACCACCTTATTCATTATCGAACCCACACTACATCTGTGTTCTTGTGACTGGTTACTTGCTCACCTCACCCTCACTGACAGCGAGTTTCAAGGGTTCATTCACTTGTCTAAAAAAGTTTTATGAGGCTCTGGTGTTTTGTCCATGTAAGTTAAGGCTAATGGGGAGTGAATAATCTAGACGCTTTTCTTTGCTCAAGCGTAGTGGATATGGTGGTTTCAGTTTCAGCTGCAGGATTTTGCCACTTAAGCTGTTGCCAGTTGTGGATTTAACACTGGAAGCGCTTCATCTCATGATGAAGCTGATGGCCACAGTTCTTGAGCTTTGCAGCCACTTGAGTACACACAGGGAGGATATGCCCTGAACAAGGTGATGAGAATTGTAAATAAGAACAAATCTTAGAGAAGGAGAAGGCTGACTAGTTCCTCTTGTTGTTGCAAGATCATCGCCTATTGTAGATTTGCTTATATTTTGCAGAGTCTATTTTTAAAAGTTCCAGACAATGCAGCTTCCACCTCATCCCTTGGGAAGCTATTCCACCAACTAATACATCTTACCATCTGGAAGTTTTTTCCTGATATTCTCTCTTAATTTTTCCTTTGTTAGTGCCTTTCCCATCATAAACACCTATTAAATCCCTTATAAAATTACATCTTCTCTGCAGGTGATTTGAATCATCAGGATAGACTGAACAATTATACCTCCTCTACGGAATTTTATAGGAGGAAATTAACTCCCCACCTGAGGAAATATAGATAGTTCTGCATCGTATTCAGCACAACTGATTTGAAATACAGCTCTGGCACAAGTGAAAAAAAAAAACCCAAACACTCTGCTGATATGCAGAACTTTGCCACAAGGTCCAGCCTGCCATGCCATATAGGTATGTCATACTTCACACACTGTTTTATTAGCTTAGGAGAAAACAGTGTTCCAGCTACTGCTTTTAGGACATGTAAACAGCAAGGATTGCTAATTGCTATGTGCTCATAACATTAGTTTCTTAAGATCTGGGGAAAAAAATGCCTTTTATCAAAATGCTTATCTTTATTATCTTATGCTTTTTCCATCCGAGGACATAGTTAATCATTGTGGGCTGTTTTAACCCTAGATAATGTAAGCTGCTCTCAGCTACCTGCCCGTTCTTCTGCCTGGGTTTTGATGTACTCCTCCCTTGAAGCTGGAAGAGCTGAACAAGGCATGTATCTCTTCCCTGGACACACTGCTTCATGACCTGAAGTATTAACATGAACTGAAACTGAATCCTTGGACAGGATGGAGCTGGAAATAATGGTGCAATTTGAGTGCTATTGTGGGGTCAATCCGTAGAGAACTCAATAGGCTGTTGCTTGCATGAGGCTGAGATCTTTGAAAAATAAGGCTGGAGGGAATTATGTGATTGTCACAATTACCTTCTTTATTAAATCCCTCCTGCCATTGCCCCGGGAAGATGGGATTCCAGTGTCGAAAAAGGGCTTTTGTGATAGATAAACTGAAGATTGAAGGGATGCATATTCTGTACAAATACAAGGGTGGAAAAGTATTGCCAAACAGTCACTAACCAGTATCTCCCCTTGATAAATGCCAACTGCTGATGTTTATCAGCTCATAATATACTACCAAAAAGAAGGTGGGGAAGGGAGTTTTAGATACCATAATTTGATAAATCCTTTAAGGACCTGCGATGTTTAATCAATAAAATTAGCCAGACCTTAATTGACAACCAGTAGTGCCTATTGCCAGAAAAGTAAGTGGAAATAGACTGGTAAAAATGGAAATAATCCAGAAAAATGGATGAGCCTAATGTGTGAATCAATTTTTTTGAGAGAGGAAGAGAAAGAAGGAAAAGATGGTTACTTTGCCTTGGCTGGGATCCCAATGAATGGAACAAACAGATTTGCAAGGGAACATTATCATTTACCTTCAAGACGAGATATGGCAGAAGTACACAGTATTTTAGCAAATTGGATGGTTCTGCTGCATTTTGGCAAAGTCATCTGGACACAATGAATGCAAAGATGTGCACATTTCCCATGTCCTTTTGGGAGCTACCGCTTCCACCAGTGCTCAGAAAGAATATGGCAGGAGGGCACGCCAGGGAGTGCATGCTGCGTTCTGACCTCCTCGCCGGCCACGAAAATCAGAGGGAAATACAGCGATGAACCAGGACTTTGAGCATAAGACAAAAGGGAGAGTAATGCCTGCCTTACTCCTCTGCTTGTTAGTTTTATTAAGTTTTCAAATGGGTTTAACATTCATTTTATCTGATAAGTCCTGCAGACAAAGCTTTTGACAGGGTAAAAGTATCGTTCTTTTATAGGAAAACAGTTTTTCCCTGTGGATGCAGCGGCATTTTCCTGGCGTTCCTCTTCAAAGCAGTACAGACACTTCTTTGCCTTTCACAGGCACAAATCAGGAGCAGCTCTACCGCGTGTAGTACCCAAATTAACACCAGTGCACTTGGGACTAGAATTTGATGCGCTGTGTTGATTTGGTGATTGACTGCAGAGAGTCATGATGTCTTGAAGAAAACAACAAGAATACCTGTTCCAAAAGAAGGATTGTTATACCTGAGAGAAATGATGAGATTTGATGGAGCTAAATCAAAGCTAGAGAAAGGCGTGTTAAAAATGTCCAGACCTATGAGTAAAGTTGCAGCGTATTCTTGCAAGATTAAATTATTTGGTAAATTTATCCACAAACTTCACTGAGGCTCAAAATAGACAAGTTATTGAAAAAGGTGATAGACTGGAAGTGGACTCTGAAGTAAGGGATTTATTTTAAAAAAAACCTAGACTCATGCAATAAGATGTTTGTCACAATACAAACTATTCAATATTCTAGTGTCAGGTTATCACTAGAAGTGTAAACATGTCTCACAGGCTGACTCAGGAGATTCTCAACTACAATTGAGTGCTAAAGATTAGAGATTTATTATTTGAGCATATTGAAATTTGACACATTACATCATGGATTTGCACATCATTGCAACAAAGCTGTTTTCTCTGAGTACTATCTTAAAAAAGCAACTGAGATAACTGAATCTGTAACATAAACTGTCTGGTTAGTTAAATAAATTGTGTTCCTTGTCTGTACAGCTCCAGTTTCACATTTTGTGCCAGTCTCTTAGCTGCGGCTGAAGGGGGAATGGACAGGCTGCCCCATAGGGGCTGGTGCCGTCACAAGGCTGCTCTAACCTGAACTCTGCACCCAGGTCCTCAAAATGTAACTGGAAGGAAGTGAAAAGATTCCAGAAAACTTTGGCCCTTTTGATACATTACCCGGGGCAGGGATGACAAAATAAGAAAAACAGGATAGGAAGAGGAAAACTTACCTCTGCACATTTTATTCAGTACTTTTGTTTCTAAAGGACCCCCCCCATCATCAAGGGATCTCTTGTATCTGAAGCAGAGGACATCACATGTACACTCAGTTCTGCTCTAGAGCCGTCCAGCCCACTCAAGCAGTGCAAATGGCGTAAGGTCCTGTGGAGGGGACAGTGCAGAATGCTGCCTTCCTATGTCCGTGGACATATTCGATGTTCAAAGAACATTAAGTGTGATAATCAAACAAGTGTGTGAGCCAGAGGTAGGGACATTGGTCCATCACTGCCAGGGTCCCGGAGGCTTAAAGGTATTTGGGTTTCATTAACTGAAGCAAGTCAGAACATTATTTTATTCTGGGAACAGATTAAGACAAGTTATGTAAAAAAATAATGTTCCCTTAAAGCTGATTGTTCCATAAGCACAACCGGTTTTGACCATGGTACTGCCCATGACAGGGGCTGCACTGACCACGGTGTCCATTCCTTGTGTTGCCTATGGCTGTATGGCTCAGGTTATTCACCCAGGTGATCCAGCCCTTCCTCCAGCCTTCCAGCCTTTTCTTTAGGGGGCTTAAATCCCCAGAGGAATTCTCGATCATGAAGCACGCTGTTAAGCGTAGGTAGATACTCAATAGGCTGAGCCTCTTCAGCGTCGCTCATGTGCTTCGCACGCTGCCATTGTCACTCACTACTAACGGCTGGTGAGCACAACACTTGATAGGCTTTGTTTGTGCTAATACTTGGATAATTCTGTTTTCTCAGTGCCAAATAATGCTCCAAAAAGGGAAAAACATGAGCAAGTTAGAAAAAACCAAAAAATGTCTAATGAAGAAGGATGATCCCTTTGTGCACTGTCTTTTGACTCTCTTCCAGAATTAAGAAACTGTAGGAGAACCCAAACAAGGAAAAGAAACATCTTCCCCAGCAAATGTCTTTCTTCACAAGGGATTCAGATTTGATTACAAGCATATGCACACACACACAAGTATTCCACCTGTGGAAGGAGACAGTTTCCAATGAAGCTGCTGCTCAAAAGCCATCAGTGAGAGTCAAGAGGCCACTGCAGCTCGCTGAGACCTGCAAAGATCTCCTTTGCTGGTTGCTGCCACGGTGAAGCAGACCCTGTAACACCGGGCTCACAACTCGCTGCCCAGGTCCCTGCATGGCCATCGCGACAAGCAGGAAGGAACAGGCAGACCCGCTGGAAAAGCACTCCTCTAGAAGATATTCACTATTTTAACACCCTGAACATAGTACTAAAATATGGACCTGTTGAAGGCGTGCTTGGGGAGTCAGGCCTTTTCTGCCCCAGGAGTTGGACTCTCGAGCTGGGCACCCTTATATTCTGCCCTGTTAGATTGGATGAGCCATTACAGCCCCACACTTAAAGCTTTCTTTTGTAAACTTGCTTAGGGGCCTGTTAAAACTTCTCAGAAACAACTATCCGTCTTTACATGTACCATCACAAAGCGGGATCAAAAAAATGCCTGAAGAGCACAATAAGTGCGTATCATCCTCTGATACTCCATAGCCTTTCGTGTGCTATTGAAAAGGCGCATAACAGATGCTTGCTCTTGCATCACTGGCAGAGGATGTGCTGAACGTGAGGGCTTTCCAGGTGTGTGGGGACTTTACGATAGAATAATGATGGCAGTTGTCTATATACACCACGTGTCCTTAAAAAAGCCACAAAAAACCTAGGAACAACAACAAAAAAAGGAATGAATGCAAACGAGCAGCAAACTGTGCCATTAGAATATTCCGTAAAGTTGTCCTCTGTTGTCTCCTTGTATCGGGTACATATGCACAGGGTTTTATGCAAGACTTCTGCTTCATCATGGACTGGAAGGAAAAGGTAAGAGGGGGAACTTTGCCCAGCAGAAAGACTCAAATGCTTTTGATTTTGCTCTTTGCCTGGTCAAAACCTTTTGTTTAAAATAGCTGCTACCTCTCACGGAAAAGCCTCCCATCACATAAAGTTTGAGAAGCAGAAATCCTGAAATAATTGCTACAATGCAGAGTAGATATTTTCCTGGTCCCCAACTACACAAACTGCTAATGGGTAATCGGGATGCAGGCTAAGTGCTAAAATCTGATACCATTACATTGAATGACACTCTATAAAATAACATCTGTCTGTGTGTAACACAGGCTTAATTCCCAGCACACTGCCAGTCTATAATGAAAACAGTATACCGTAAGCACTGAACATATTAAAAAAAAAAGAAAAAGAAAAGAATGAAGTGCAAATAGATTGCTTTTCTGATAGAATTCAGGTAGGGAAAAGGCAGGGTTATTATCTTCCTGTAGATTATAATGCATTTTTGTTTTCTAAAGTGCATTTATACATCTGTCTTTCTACTCCTGTGCAGTTCTTGGTAGGTTTATAGCATATATAAAAAAATGTATATATACAGATATATGCATAAATGTATATATATGTATAAATATATATATATATATAAAAATGCAGTTCAGTCAGAGAATTGAATATTAGTGCAACAAGCATTAAAGTCAGTGCAAAGATTCCCACTGGATTTAAAGCTGGAATCAAGATGAGGCTGGAACAGTCTCTTAAATCTGCTCAGCTTTCTTTTGTAATTTTGGCCCGGATGACAATACTAGCCTTGTTCCTTTTTTTTTTTTTCTTTTTTTATGCCTGCTCCTACACCCTCCTCCTAAGAGTTACTTAAAGCTTCTTGGCTTTAAATGGGCCAGATATAAAAGAAAAATAATATCTTGTGAGTACCGTATGATGGTGTATTTTGTGTGTTTTGTGTTTACAAATGATGCTGCTAAACTGCTTGCAGTCGAACTGATCTCGGTCGGGGAAACCCAGCCTCTGTTTTGTGAAATACCAACTTCCATAAACAACTGAGACAATATATTCAGAGATGGGGGTTTTAGGACTCAACAGCTGAAACTACAGAGCTGATGAACCAGTGATGAAATTTTATCTAAATTTAGATGCCTGACTGCCAGACCATTTTCGATGTTGAAGTTTAGCCTCGGGTTTTTCTTTTTTCCTTATTTCAGTTGACATGAGATAGTTTCCTAAGAATGACAGTACATGTCCATATTAATAGTTAACATTTTTTCTTCCACTGGTTACACAGAAGGACAAGAATAATTCCTGTATGTATTCCCATATGGTATAACTTTAATTTTCTAAGCTGTAGCTCAATAATTTGTACAGCGCTGTCAATGTACAATGAATTGTACAGCATTATCTTATCAATTAGTAGAACATTATCTAAGAATGTGATCAGCTATGGCATGTCCAGGTAACATTTGAATAGATCTATTATTGCAGTTGTGTCTGCATTCACATTTATCCAAAAGTCATATTTTTTGGCATGCATAACAGAAGGAAATATTGATATGTGCTCAATGGTAATGAGTAGAAAATGTTTTGGCATTGTATGAGATTACTGTTGGGAAAAGTTAATTAAATGGAGCCATTATGTAAGTCCTGGCATTACAAACACATTGTTAAAAAAACCAAACCCAACACATTAAAAAAAGAAAAAAAATAAGAATGTCTGGGAAAATGGGCGAAAGACAGACATGCTGTCATGAAATATCTGTATTTTCTGTAGAAAAACTATAATTTCATAACAGAAATAAGTTTAAAGGGAGATTTTTTCCCCCAAGTGTATTTCAGAAAAGTCTAATTTTGCCTAGTAAGGGCACTGAAACGTCTTATTCAGTATAATTTTATACAGAATATTTGACAGCCTCTGCATATATCTATGCTAGGGAAGGAAAATGTGATTCGTCAGGTAACATGTAATTACTAGTGGAGAATGTTTTGTGAAAACATGTGTGTTAGGCGGCAGCATCCCAGGCTCGGTGGCACACGTGGTCTCTTTCTGCATCCTCACACATACATGTTACATGTCAGTCACTAATCAGGTGATCAGATAGTATTTTTCTCCATGGATTTCCTAATCTTTGAGGCTCAGCTGCATTGCTATAGCACATACTAAAATAGGGGTCAGGTAGTGCTTAAGCATCACCCTTTTGGGTGAGGCAGGGCTTTCTGCTGCTCTCCCACATGCCCTGGCATGGGTCTTCTTTGTCTGTGCATTTATTTTTTGGGAACAAACAAGATCTTACCCCTCTCACACTTATTCTCTGACATCAATGTACCTGGCAGTTTAGCAGCACTAAAGTCAGAGTGTGTACTTGGCCATCTCGGGCACGAAGTTATGAAGGCAGCAAGAGAAAGCTCTTCTGCACCGAGATTTCCAAACTGTTCTTTAATGCATAAACTGGTGCAGGTGATGCTTTTCTTATGCAGCCACTGACATGGCTCAGGCGTTAAATGGTCTTTCCTGAAAAAAAAAAATTAGTTGTCCTTGGTTTATGAAAAGGAGTATGAAGACTATGTCACTAACCAGAACGTGACAGTGTCAGTGCTCCATCCCAAGTACTGTGGGT